>ML111091.1:87853-187540 GCA_003697995.1 Taxidea taxus jeffersonii
GCTCTTGCTACTCAGCAGTAAGCTATATGTTGTCCTATAGGAATGTAGACTCAGCGCCCTGCAGACCCCATATCTGATTGCTAACGGAAGTTGGTAATGTGAATTATTATGTGATTTTTTTTTCTAATTTCATAAGTTGTTAATTGCTTAAAACTTTATCAAGAATTCTTGTGTGGGCCAACATTTTGAGGGCCAAACCAAGATGCCTATGGTTTGCCATTTTGAGACATTGATCTAACAAATTCAGTGCTGAATGTGTCAAAGTTATCTTAGTGTTTTTTGTGGCCTCTCTCTTACTTCAGAGAAAACCCTCTGGATTTCTCCCCACAGCTCTGCTCTTGTCTGATGCTTAACTGAAAAAGACAGCTTGGTGGGCAAAGCTGTTTCTGTTGGTAGGATTGCATATATAACAATTTCTGAATTCATGTTTTATAATTATTAATTTATCTT
The DNA here is from genome assembly GCA_003697995.1 of Taxidea taxus jeffersonii. Classification (NCBI taxonomy): domain Eukaryota; kingdom Metazoa; phylum Chordata; class Mammalia; order Carnivora; family Mustelidae; genus Taxidea; species Taxidea taxus. Next base: position 88,304 of record ML111091.1, read on the forward strand.
CCCTTGCCTACTTTCAGAAAGAATGTTAGGCAATAAACATTGGGATTTCAGAATATTAAATAAATGGATATGATTCTATTTTAAATAAATGGAAACTATTAGCACACGAGTCAGGAAAACCAAAAGTTTTCTCGATGGCTGGCAAGACACTTCATCATTATTTCCATAATTTTTGATGATTACATAGGATAAATATGTCCCCACATTCTTTTCCGAGCCAGTGTCTTCATTGCTACGGTTGCTATGTAAACAAAACCCTGAAGCTCTTTCAGGTAAGAAGGAACCTGTCCAGAGTGGTTATGATTTCTGCTCAGCTCTTGTTCTTTAGAGAAGGAAGAGCAAATGTTCGGCACCACCGCCTTCCTCTATAGTGTATGTGTCCAAGTAGAAAGTCATTAAATTCTTTCTATGGAGTCTGGATTTAGCTTCACTTTTAGCATCCCCAGCACAGAACCCTGGGAAGCTGTAACTAAGCAAGAGTTAGCTTTCAAGATATGATCCATCTGTATCCCCAACTTAGAGTTCACTGCAAGGAACTTTCTGGTATGGGGTGTGTCTTGTATCTGCATAGTTATGGCCAGCTTTCTATCGGACATCATATCACTGCTAAGTATCACTTTCAAAAGATAGTATTACTAGTCCCAGTGAACTGAATGCTAAATTTCTTCATTTTAAAATTTCTTTAGGGTCGTTTGGTGCTTAGTACATAGGAGAACTTTAATAAATGCTGAATTAGAATCAATTTCCAAAATAATCTGGCAAGCCCTTTTACTGAAGGTCTGGGAACAATTTCTCTTGTGGTAACTACAAAAACTCTTTGACATTGCACAGGTCAACCCTCTTCCTTTACAGATAATGCACCTAAAACCCCAAGAGTTAACTTACTTGTTCAAGTTCATCAGCCATTTACAAGCAGGCTACCCCATTTTGTGGGTCTACATAGTGGTTGTATCTGTTTCTTTAAGAAATTTCCATAAAACATACTGGCTTAAAACACCAGAAATCTATTTTCCCATAGTCTGGAGGCCAGCAGTTTCACTGAGCCATACAGAATCAAGGGGTCAATAAGGCCCTACCCCCTCCATAAATTGTCTGGGAGAATTCCCAGCTTGTGGCTTCTAGATGCTGGTGGCTGTCAGCGTTCTCTGGCTTGTAGCTCCATCCCTCCAGTCTCTGCTTCTCCAGTCCCATGGCCTCCTCCTCTTCTATGTGTGTCAAATCTCCCTCTGTCTTCCTCTCATAGGAACATTTGTGATGGCATTTAGGGGCCATCAGGATAATTCAGAGACTCTTTCCATCTCAGGATTGTTAAGCACATCCGTGAAAGGTCCTTTTTCTATGTAAGGTAAGATTTATAGTTTCCAGGGATTAGGACCCTGATGCCTTTGGGACAATTATACAGCACAGTGGTTATGAGTGTGGAGCCTGGATATGCCTGACTTTAATCCTGGTCTGGTACTTATGGAGGTTTGGACGCTTTTGTTTCTTCATCCCTAAAATGAGGATAATTACAGTATTTATTGCATAGGGTTATTGCGAAGATCAAATAAAAGGATTACACACAAAAACCCTTACTAGGGCAGTGTTGTTACCTAAAAGCCCTCAGTAACTGTCCTCATTCAGAGACCCACTCTGTCGAGCCCCAAATCCGTGTAGCTGTCGAATCAGAGTTCCTGGTTGTACTGTGATTTAATTAAATAAAGAAATTACTTTATTCATTTACTCATTGCTACCAAGAGACCACACTCCAAGTATCGGAATTAAGCTTCTTGCCTCCCAAACTGAGCTGGTCTTGAAAATGTGGCTTTTGGGGTGCCTGGGTGGCTCAGTGGATTAAAGCCTCTGCCTTCAGCTCAAGTCATGATCTCAGGGTCCTGGGATGGAGCCCCGTATCAGGCTCTCTGCTCGGCAGGGAGCCCGCTTCCCTCTCTCTCTCTGCCTGCCTCTCTGCCTACTTGTGATCTCTATCTGATAAATAAATAAAATCTTAAAAAAAGAAAAAAGAAAGAAAATGTGGCTTTTGATCTAGGGAATTTCTGTCCTTAGAAGAAGTTCATAGTGCAGTTATCTGCCAGGCTTTCTAACCATCTTCTGGACTTTCTGACATGGGTCTGTCCTTGCAGAGAGCAAACACAACTGCTTTACTGTGACTCACATTTTCATATTTCCAAATTTTTGATTAGTTCTTTTACTTGTTCAATGAACAGAGGGGGGTGCTGAACACTTTTTAAAACTTTTTAAAAACTTGTCTTAATGTATTTTCAAAGTGCTCCTCTGGTGAATAAAACAATTCTATGGTAAAATATAGTCACAATACTTGCGTTTTTAGAAGGAAAAGAAGTATCTTTCTTCTAATAATGATAAAAGGTGCTAATTATGTTGTCACAGTAGAGTACTACTTATGCTTAAATCACCAACTCTGCCCCTTAATGGGAAATAACTGCTGTGAACTGACTGGTATGGCATCTTTTGAGAGGTCTAGATTAGTCTTCTGAACTTTGGGCACTTATTAAAAGTAAAAAAATGCCTACCTTAAGGCCACAGAACTCTAAAAAGTTTGCTATGGTTTCCTTTTCCAGGAATAGATGATCTTATCTTGGCTGGAATTTTTAAATAATCACTATTATTATTATTTTTTAATTCAGCAACTCTTACAGTGATCATTAAATGTTAAGGGACACAATGTTGGATGGGGTTCTCTTTTTTACTTGCCTTTTCTTCTCAAATATTGTAAAAGATAAAACGAAACAAACAAGACCCAACCAACCAAACAGCAAAAATGAACTACATGAAGTTTCCTCTATAATTAGGTTGAGAAGTGAAGAACTGTCACAACTTTGTTTAAAATTCAGCATTACCATTTCCTAAACAAGTGACTTGGCCAAGTTACCGAAGTTCCCTGTTCTTTTTTTTTTTTTTTCTTTTTCAAAGTTCCCTGTTCTTAAGTTACCAAGTTTCCTGCTTCTGTTTTAGTTTGCAAAATAAGGACAATAATAGAATCTACCTCATAAGATTGAGGTTTTATACTGGAGCTTTATTTTCAAACTCTTTCAACATTTTTAAAAAGTAAAGTTTTTGACCACTCTTAGGAATTTATGGTGGACAATTGCAATAACATCATAGTTTATATCCAGGGATAGAGATTGGAATGATCTTTAAGGAAATCAGCAGAAGGATTATCTTGGCAAAATCTTCAGTTTCACTTAGGGATGGCTATCCCTTATGGCACAGAGGTCATTTAAATGGAGAAATCCTGAGTGAAAGAAGTCCCTGCAGAAGGAAACACATCTAAAGCTATTCTTCTTTATTTCTTGGCTTTGGGGCATTTATAGGACAAACATATTTGTATTCAGTTTTGCTAAAGGGTTATTTTTTAAAATAAATATTTTAGAGCTAGGACTCTATGACATCCATTACAGAGAAGACGAAGAAAAAACCCATACAAGCCACTCTTCTATTCACATTGCATCTTTAGTTTTAGAAAAAAAATGATTATATGCCATCACAATATTTTTTAAGGTATGTCTTAGGGAAAAATAATAAGAAACATGCCAACTTTATAGATGAGGAACCTGACATATCAAAAAGTTAAGGCTCTTTCCTCGGAGTTTAAAGAAATGAATGCAATGATTGCAGACAAGCTTTTTTTTTTTTTTTTTTTTGCAAATAAGCAGTTTAGCAGTAAACTTCCCTTTTCATCCAGCATAAAACATTACTTTAATGACATATTTTAGTCTAGTGGGTTGTCAGCCATGCTTATAATACATAGATAGCTGATTTCTCCCAAAATATAACTTATGAGACAGTGTTCTATCAATTGGTTGTCTACCTCTCAGAATAAACATGAGCTATAAATATCGATAGATTTGTGGGAACTCTGCAGATCTTAGGAATTTCTGTACAAATACAATAGAAAATATGTTTGGAAAAATACAGACTGATGCAACAGGTATGTCTTATGGTTTTTAATTTTGAAATAGGAACCGTGTCAACTATTTAATATAACAGTTGAGATTTACATGAAACACGAAGAAAGTTCCCATTAAGGATATCTGTCTTACTATCTGAAAAGTCTCAATTGTGCAGTTAATCTTATCTAATACAAAATCTGGTCTCTGTAAGTTATAATTGGCTTATCAGGGGCTTAAATGGTTGCAAAGGGACCAAACCACAGCTCAGAAATGCGTGTACTAAACAGGCCATTTATTCTGGCGTGCTGGTAAACCGGCCAAACTCTACCAAGATATTTAGTGTTAGGCTGCCAGACTCTGTCATGGTATAACTTAAATCTTTCAGAACACCTGGTTAAATAAATGTATCATATGGTCAAATCATTGTAATTTTGAATAATTTAATCTTGTTTTCTGCCCCATAGACAGGTAGGGAATGGAAAAGAAACACAAAGCCACGAGCAATGACTTCTATATATAATAATTCACAAGATTACATATATTTAATTGAAGATACTATTGACCTACAACAGAAATTTAATTAATTAATTCCTTTAAGAGACTTATTGAGGTCCGACACTATGCCAGCCGTCACGGTAGACATTTTGAATTTATCAGTGAACAAACCAAACAAAAATCTTTGCCCACGTGGATCTCACTTTCTCAGGGGGTGGGGGAGATGGGTTACAACTCAAGATCATAATAAATAAGCAAATACATAGTAGGTGAGAAGTTGATAAGTGTTATGAAGAAAATAAATACAAAAACGTACTGGAGGTTTGAAGAGGGGGTGGAGCACAGAAGAAATCACTTTACCCGATGTCCTTGAATTACTTGGGTGAAAAAACATTTTTACTAAAAGAATATACCATTAGCATTGAATAACATCATCACTTTGTCCCATTGTATGCTTTCAGTTTAATTCCGTTTCATTCCATTTATTTATGTCTTCAGTTCCTTAGCACCAACCATGTGCAAAACACTATTTTTAGGGGTGCCTTGGTGGCTCAGTGGGTTAAAGCCTCTGTCTGTGGCTCAGGTCATGATCCCAGGGTCCTGGGATCAAGACCCGAATCGGGCTCTCTGCTCAGCAGGGAGCCTGCTTCCCCCTCTCTCTCTGCCTGTCTCTCTGCCTAATTGTGATCTCTGTCAAATAAATAAATAAAAATCTTTAAAAAAACAAAAACAAAACAAACAAAAACCCCACTATTTTTAGGCACGGAGGGAATCACAATAAAGAAAATAAAGTGCCTGATCTTGTGAAGCTTATATTCAGGTGGTGGAGACAGCATAAAAAGAAACAAGTAATGATGAAGAGAAATGCTCTCAAGAAAAACTAAAGCAAGTTTGGGGTTAAGAGAGTGACAGGGATGGGGTCAGTGGGCTTTAGGTAAATCAGTCAGGGTTGAACCCGCTGAAGAGGTGACACTTCAGCAGAAACCTGAATGAAAGATGAGAATGAGCTTGAGCCACATTAAAGAGTTGGGAAAGAATATTCCGGGTGGGAAGGAACAGGTATTACAAAGAGCCTATATCTGAAATGAGTGTACTGCATTCTGGAAACAAGGAAGCTGGTGAGGTTGGAGCAGACCAAGCAATAGGGGAGAGGCAGGAACCCAAGGCCTTCTGATGCTCCTACACAAAATAATAGTGAGTTTATAACATTATGCCTCTAGAAAGTAAGATAATTTTGTGAACAACCACCTGACATAAAAATCACTGTCACTGCCTCTCCCCTCCATACCCAGAGTATTTGTTAGAAGCATGGACTCTCTTGTTGGTCAGACTCCACATACCAGCTGTGAACTCAGGCAGGATTTTTAATCTCCCTTTATTGTCAATTTTCCCATCTGTAAAACAGTGATTATCGCACCCGTCACATGGGATTGTTGCAAGGACTGAAGGAGCTAATCTACGTAAGTGTTGGTCAAAGGGTATAAACTTTCAGTTACTGAATGGATAAGTTCTGGGGATAGTTTTCTGCAGCACGGTGACTGCAGCGAATCACATTGTGTTATGTACTTGAAATTTGCTGAGAGAGTAGTTTCTAAGTGTTTTCATTAAAGAGGAAAAAAACGGTAACCATGTGAGGTGAGAAATGAAGTGGTTGAAACAGTGCCACCATTCTAATCATTAATTCTAGAGCCCACCTGTTCAGTACTAGCCACATGGGCTGTCAAGCAACCGAGCTGTGGCTCGTCTTAATGGACAAGTACTGTAGTAAACACATCAGATCTCAAAGATAACCATGAAAAAAAGAACATTCAAATATTTCATTAATATGTGTTTATACTGGTTACTTTGTTGGAATGATAGTTGAGATATACTGGATTAAAAAATACATTACTAAAATTAATTTTGCCTGTTTCCTTTTACTTTTTTAAGGCTGGCGACTAGAAAAGTTTAAATGACGTAGGTGGCTGGTATTATCTGTCTCTGGACACTGCTATTCTGGATAGTATGAGAGAGACACTACAAACTCACAAATGTGAATGAGACTTGGTCCAAACCCACAGGTGGTCACAAGGTGGTTCTAATCCCAGGGAAAAGGGCAAGCGAGCAACGAGAGATGAGCAGAGAAGGCCACCTTGGTCTTCCTCTATTCTTCTCAGGAGCTATCATATTCCAATCTGTAGTCAGTGGCATTTGTGATTTATTGGTTTGCACACGGAATAAAGAAAAAAAAAATCCATAGGAACTATCCCGCCATTTCCAGGAAGATGGATTCCCTGTGCACATAAATCCACTCTGACTCCTAAATCAGAGGAGAAGGGTGACCATACAGAGTGCTCCTCCATCCTCAGGCATGGGGGAAAAATTACAATCTAATTGCATGTGAACTGGCAGAGAAATTCATCCTCTAGGATTGAGAGCCAAGGCCTGGGACATGATGTTGTAAAACAAGAAGAGCCTTTTTAAGTTTTTAATGTTAACTCAGGGGAAAAAAAAAAAGGAATAAAAAGAAAAAGAAATGTTAACTCAGTACGGATAAGTTTTCAAAATGCACAAATAAAGTTTAAATCATAATTTCTGTTGTTACGAACAACTATTATCATCCACTGAGGATTTATTTTGTGTCCGGCACTAGGCCATAGACCTTACAAGTTTATCCAATTTAATCTTAAAATAACCCTATCATTTGCATTTCATGGTTGATGAAACTAAGGCTCAGAGGGGTTAAGTCACATGACCAAGGTCCTATTAGTAAGTGATGGAACTAGGATGTGGACATAAGTCAGGCTGGCTCCAAACCCTGTGCTCTAACCATTCCACTATGCTACTGACATTGGTTCCCTCCCTTCCCACAAACAACTACAACCACATCACCAAGAATGACAACGTCAAAATAGCAGCCCTATCAAGAGTAAGACATTGCCTGAATAATGGCAGTGTTTGCTAACATTTTGCCTGAATTATTCCTATCTCAACACTAGGACATTTCCCACTGGCTTTATAACAAGGGATATTGGAAGAAACAACCCAATGAAACTGGTAGCCATATTGCCATAAAGGCTCTACTTGGGATAGACTTGAGATCTCTCAGAAGCAACTCCTCACTCTGCAGTGGAAGCCACAGCACCCACGCAGGATGCCAGCACGGTCCTCTAGTAAATGTGTGCCATTCTGGAGCAGGCATGTCATGGTCTCAGCCCAGGCCTGGCTAAATTCTAACTTCCGTATTTCCTTGTTTGCTCTTCTGTCTTGATTGTGTCACAAACTTATTTTTATATTTTATATAGCTGAATAAATGATGTATTATAAGCAAACACACAGCCAATATTCATTCCTGCCTGATCAACTTCTGAAAATAGAGCTTTTTTTTGTGAAAGAACGTTGAGCCCCTCCACTGCACACGTGAGTGCAAGTCTAATTAGGTGAGACATAATTGCATTTATTTAACCTTAGCATCATAGTTATCTTTGCCTGGGACAAATTTAAACTTTAATTGCAGTTTATGTGATGGCCATCTGTCATATATCACTGGGCAAGCAAAGCCCCACAGGCTTACTTGAAACAGGGCAAACTAAGAAATCGTCAAGCTTTGTGGAATATTGACAAGAACTTGTTTGGTAGAAATCAGTCTTAATAAAAAGAACTGAAATTTAACCTATTTTTTTTCTTTTATAATTAAGCATGATATAAGTCTATATAGCTACATCTTTACGTATTGGATGGTCTTCTTTGGCTACAGACACATATGAGTTCAGTAAAGTATAGAACTACAGGCAAACTGTTCTTCAATCTTACTGCATGAAGATGAAAAGGTGCTATGGGCAAATTAATCTCTTACTGAGTTTGTTTTCTTATTATTTGAAAATGTCAAATTACATTCAGCAAAATTTATATAATACATTGCAAAGAAAGAGGGGGGGCCACCTGGGTGGCTCAGTGGTTTAAGGCCTCTGCCTTCGGCTCAGGTCATGATCCCAAGGTCCTGGGATCGAGCCCCACATTGGGCTCTCTGCTCAGCAGGGAGCCTGCTTCCCCCCTCTCTGTCTCTGCCTGCCTTTCTGCCTACTTGTGATCTCTCTCCCTGTCAAATGAATAAATAAAATATTAAAAAAAAAAAAGAAAGAGGGGGTTCTTACATGTATTTAATTTTTATGTGGAGAATAGAGACATATATAGAGTGTGTATACATATACATATGTATATACACACATACATACACACACCCCATACATATGCTATGATATTTTATGTATATGTATATATGTGTGCATATATATATGTATATATATATGGAATTGGCACAATAAGAGGTTCCTCATTTGGAACTCTGCAGTCCTTAAACTTCAGCTTTTAGGCAAGCCAATTTAGTATGGAATATAAATTGGCAATTTAAAATATTCATTATAATTGATATTAATAAACACATAGCAATGGAAGATAAAGATATAGTCTTATATCCTTGTACCTCTTTTGATTATAGTTAGAAGCTAACTTTTAATTCATTTAAATATTTGACCAAAACAATTGGTCTCTTGTTTCTTTACAAAATGTTTAACAATATCTTTTGGTTTCATAATTAATAAAATAAAGTCTTCAAGATTGTGGCAAAAGACTACAGTGAATGTAGGGGTATGCCAATGAGATCCCTTTTGGGGACTGACTCCACTTTTTGGGAGTGTTGCCTGTGAGAGAGCTCTGTGTCTTTCTCCTGGAATTGCCCTCAGTTAAGGAGAGCTGACTTGACCCAGTTCACACAAGCTGGTGGGAACTGGGAGTCAAGCAAGGGCCCACATCCATTGATTAGTCTATGTGGGGCAACTCTGAAGGGCCATTCGAGCTCCAGAGCTCCCTATGGGGCCATCTTTTGTCACACCTGTCCTGCAGTTCAATTTCTCATACCTGCCAAATCCTATGGCCTGCATGGGTATTATTCCTAAGAGTACTTTTAAATATGTTGCCTGCATGCATGTCCTCATCTCAGAGTCTATTTCCTGGAGAACCCATATAAGACAAAGAGAAAATCTCTTTAGATATGCTCTGAGAGGAAAGATTAATATATATAGCATTTTCATAAACTTCACCAAGAATTTTTTATAACAGTTTTAATTCAGTAAAATTTATTAAACATCTATGATGTTCTAGGCATTGTGCTAAGTATAAAAGATATAAAGTTAAGCAAAATTGAATTAAACAAAATTGATTCCAAAGAACTTGCTGGCATGAAACACAGACATTACAACAAATAAATATAATTCAACTGAGACAAGCCCTATACTAAGAGAATGGACATACTGCTCTGAAAGGATTGAAAAAAGGGATGCCTATCTTTCTGGAGACCCATGAGAGGCAGGAATGACTTCATTAAGGACATTTGAAACAAATTATTCAAAAAGTTCAAGCCTCTTGAATCATTCTTTCTTCTCTCTCTCTCATCTCACATCCAATCTCTCGACAAAAGCTATTACCTCTTAAATATACAGTAGTCCCCCCTTGCCAGCTGTTTTGCTTTCAGGGGTTTTAGTTAGCCACAGTCAGCTAAGGTCCAGAAGCAGATGAGCCTTCTCCTGACTTATCATCAGAAAAGCCAAGGGTGGGCTAATGCTATGTCATGATGCCTGTGCCATTCAGTTCATCACACAGGCATTTTATTATCTCACAGCATCGCGAGAAGAAGAGGAGGGGTAAAAAACAGTAAGATATTTTGAGAGAGAGACCACATGCACTAACATTTCTTACAGAATATTGTTATAATTGTTCTATTTAATCATTATTGTTGTTAATCTCTTACGGTGCCTAATTTAGGAATTAAACTTTATCATAGGTATATACAGAAAAAAAAAACAGCCTATATTGAGGTTGGTACTATCTGTGGTTTCAGGCATCCACTGGGGGCCTTGGAACATATCCCCCTTCTCTCCCCCACAAATAAGGAGAACTGCTGCATCCAGGAGCCAGGCTGCACCCCCTTCGCTGCTTCTAATCGATGCAAGTCTAACATCTCTCATAGACACAGCCTCATAACTGGGCTTTGCGCTTCTACCCTTGATCTATTCCCAACACAAGTCATGATTCTGCTAACATGGAAATCAGATCATGAATTGTTCTGCTGAAAACACTCCAAGGTTCTGTTCTCAAGCTAAGAACCAAAGCCAGTTAGACCTACAGTGTCCTGATCCATCTGCCTGGGAGGGCGAGCGCAGGCCTGCCTCTGAGTATTGGTACCTGTGGCACGTACAGCTCCTTCTGCCTGAGTCCCCATGCCCCGCCTTCATGTTTCCTCAACTGTGAACATCTTCCAAAGAAGTTCCCTGACCACCCTCCCCCAGGACAACACACCCTCTTTTCCTGCTTTACTTCTCTTCATAGAGCTTACCATCTGCTCTAGTCATGATTATCATTTATTTGATTTTGAGTTTGCCCTTGCCCACCTGAACATAAACTCCATGAAGGCAGGGATCATTAACTGTTTTGATTTTAGCTCCATACCCAATACCTAAAACTGTCCCAAGAACAGCCTAAATGCTTACTAAATATTGTTAAATAATGAATGTTTACAAATAAAGAAGAGAAGTAAGAGAAGGGTGAAACCCTTCATTGTGAACAACAGCTGGAAAGCACAGACATCAAAGAATTGCTAATCTAGTGTGATGAAAATGGCAACATTCTCTCTGGTTGGAGCTGGAAACATAGGTTGAATGTGTAAACTATGAAATATGGTTGTCATGGGCTGAACTGTTCACATGTCCAAGCCCTCACGTCAGGACCTCAGAATGTGACTTCATTTGGAGACAAGGCCTTTAAAGAGGTGATGAAGTGGGGCACCTGGGTGGCTCAGTGGGTTAAAGCCTCTGCCTTCGGCTCAGGTCATGATCCCAGGGTCCTGGGATCGAGCCCCACATTGGGCTCTTTGCTCTGCATGGGGCCTGCTGCCTCTTCTCTCTCTGCCTGCCTCTCTGCCTACTTGTGATCTCTGTCTGTCAAATAAATAAATAAAATCTTTAAAAAAAAAAAAAAAGGTGATGAAGTTAAAATAAGGCCTTTAGGGTGCCTTTAATCCAACATGACTGGTGTCTTTACCCAGAAGAGAAACCCGGGCCTGCAGTTACAGAGGGAAGAACGTGCAAAGACATGGAGAAATCAACCATCTACAGGCCCAGGAGAGAGGCTCTGGGAGGAGCCAACACTGTTGGCATCTTGACCTCACACCTGTGGTTTCCAGAACTGTGAGCAAACAAATTTCTGCTGGTTAAGCCACTCAGTCTGCGGTACTTTGTATGACAGCAGATTCATATGATGGCACATGGCACCGTAAGGGATCTTTACTTTATCTCACAAGCCACCATAACATTTTAGCAGGGAGGGAGGCACTCTGTGCAGAGATCTCAGTTTCAGAAAGATTGCATTTGTGGTAATATGGAGGACGGACTAGAAAAGGAAACAACTGGAGCCATGGAGACTAGCAGGGATATGTTTGCAGCCGCTGTGATTTAGATCAAGTAGAAGGCAAAGGAAGAGCTGAGTATGGAATTGGGAGAAGCCTCAGAGCCAAGACTGTTGGGACTCAGTGATGTGTGAGAGGTGGTAATACTGACATCCATCACTAACAATTTGATAAAATGCACACATACAAAAGAGTTCAAATAATATAGTTCACATGGATTTCAGCAGTCTCAGACTTGAGAAAATATCTCAGTATGGAACCTTAAGACAGATTAAAGCAGCATTCATGCTGCTCAAGATGTAAATAGCACTCCTTGGGAAAAGGGGCCTGTAGAAGAGCTGCAGGCAACATCTTTCTTAGGCATAATATGCATTAGCATATTAAAAAATCTGAGAATTTTGCAATGAATAAACCTATTTAACTTCATCCAAAAAAAATATTTCCCACATTTATTTGTTTATGGAACCCTGTTCTGTGTTAACCTCTTCATAAGCATGAATACTCCAGAATTTAACACAGTTTGGAAAACAGTGGTGTATTTTGAGGCATTCGAGTGGTTCCAAAAAATAAATAGAGAAGCTTTGTATGGGTAATTTCTATTTCTAGTAGTAAAACTAATCAACATTGTTCTAACACACTGGCAGAATAAACTCATTAAAGAAATAGAGTTGGTTTTCCTAGAGTTGTTAAAAAAAAAAACAAAACTCAGAATCTTTAAAAAAATATCACTAGTTCTTTCATATCCCTAAAGAGAAATTGTCCATGTCTTGAAACAAAAAATATATTCTGGTGGCGTAAGGGGAACGTGTAGCTCAAATGCAGAAATCTGGGAGTTCTGACCAGGGTTCTTTGAATCTAAAGCCAGGGACAGCCTCCATTTGCCCATATTCCACCCAGGTTCTGAAGCCCAGCGTGTCCGTACGCCATGACTCACATGCGATGCGCACGTAGGCCTTCCTGCTCTTTGTGGTGCCTGCTGAACTCCAGGCCACACACTGGCACCAGTAATCTTCAGGCCCAAAGAGTTCTTCAACTTGCTGGCGCGAAATCTCAATGCTCACTTCCCGGACAATGAGACCTGCCAAGAGAAAGGGGTCAGGAGAAATCTTATTACTGGCAAACTACAAAACATCATACCATGTATTTCCTCCCAGTGATCCATCTTGATGCCATCAATCAACAGCCCAGATATTGTCTCTCTCCACCTGTGATCTTCCTTTGGCTCCCATTATTTGATGCCCAACTTTTTCATTTTCTTATTTGCTATTTCAAATCTTCTGCTTTCATCAGAAGATGAAAGTGGAGTAGATCTATCACAGTACAAAATTACACTTTTTTCCAAAGAGTTGGACAAATATTCATCCTCTACTGCGTTAGCTTCCTTGGTATAGTCAAACATGAACACGGATTTCACATCTTCTAAGGATTGTGCCCACATTATATAGGTCATGGGTAAGATATCCATGTGCTATACATAACCTTACAATGATTAAATCTTCCTAACTCCTCACATGAAATGACAGAGAATAAGCTAAAACTATAATCATAAGTATATAAATTATAAATATGTATTGGTTAATGTATATCAGCATATATCACATTTTATTATAGTTTCATCTGGCACCATACAGTTTTACAACACTTTACATAGTTTTACAATAACTGTAACTTCCTTAACAATGAGGATGACCTAAAACTGTAATCATAAGTACATAAATCAAACTTACATCTATATATATTATGTCAGGTTTTATTATAATATGACCCAGTACTATATAAATATAAGGTGCTTATCTAAAACTAAATTATTTTTATAGTTGTTTTTGTTATTAAAGTAAACTGTTTTCTTTAAAAAAAATACCAGTCTTAGCTAACAAATCTCTGCTATTCTATTCAAAGAATGTATGACTTTAATGTTTCATGCATAATATTTTGAAAGCCCAAATGTTTCTCTATAATTGTAATGTAACCAAAATCCTCTTAAAAGTGGCTTCCAGCTAAAATGTTCAAATAATTGGATTTTATTTTACAGCATTATGTAATCTTGAATAGCAAAAATTGAACTAAGAATCTGGGATTATCATTTGAAGAGTATTTATCTTGATAAATCAAAGCCTAAAATCAGAGAGTCATTCCACAATGTGCCTCTTTGCACTGAGCAAGAAGGATCATCTGAACAATGTATGTGGGTAACTGCCAATTTTCCTGAACATTCTTTCAGAATGAAGTGCCTATTGAGACAACTAACAGGGAGACCCTTAGGGTTAAGTATAAGCACAGTATGAAAGATGAAATATATTGCTTTGTATTTTTTATTCATGTATTCATTCATTCATTCATTGAACAAATATTTATTTCATATCAGTTATGGAAAAGGTATTGCCCTAGGGACTTGTGAATCCCTGATGAGTAGGATAGCCATTACCCCCAAAGAACTTCTTTCACTGTGAAAGGGGTGCATATTAACAACATTTTATGCAATTTATTACTTAATTACAGTTGTGTTCAATGCTACAAAGGAGAAGTATACAGAAAAATGAGAGTGAATAACAAGTGAGCCCAACTTAGTATGAAGGATTTGACATGAGTTAAGTTGGTTAAATTATCTAAGTGGGAGGGACAGAACATATGAGAAGAAGCAAGAAAGAGAATGAGGAGATTGGGAATCCAGAAGACAGTTGAGCACCAAGAATGGCATGAGATGAAGAGAGACAAGAAAAAGGTTAGTTAAAACACAGTGATGTAGACCAGTGGTTCTCAAAGTGTGGCCCCAGAATATTTTCATCAGCATCACATGGGAACTTGTTGGAAGTTCAAACTCTTGGCTCCCACTCCAGACTCAAATTGAGTAAGAAACCTTGAGAATTGGGCCCAGAGATTTGTGGTTTAGCATGCACCCAAAGAATTTAGATGTGTACTGTAGTTTGAGAATCTATTGCACACCATGTTTAGGATTTAGAACTTCTTTCTGAAAGTCACGGATATCATTAAAGTATTTTAAGCAAGTAGATGACATCATCAGATGAGAATTAATATCTATCTATTTATGTGTGTGTATACACACACATATGTATGTATGTATGATATATATATAAGATATAGAGCTTAGTTCCTAGAAGCTATGATTTCTTAAATTGTTTGACTATGACTTCTTGGTATAGGTGATATGAAGGTGTCACCTAAAGACACACAAAGAAGAGTATTCCAGAACTTACCCTTAAAACTAGAATATGCCTAAATGGGTAAAAGCCTTCAGGAAAATTAATGAATGCCCAACAGAAGTAGATGCTATCCCACTGGGAAAATAAGCAATATTTTCTATCGAGAACTGAGAGGACTTGAGTCATAGAACGACTCTGCCCTTAGATCCACTCTAGGGTCCCCAAACTGAAATGAAGCCCAAGGAAGTGGATTCTGTAAGCCCAAAGCAGGGCAAGGTCCTGATACAGCAACTCTATGGTCAAAAGCTTATTAAACATATTTAAAGTGATTTTAAAGTCTTGAAAATTAGCAAGGCTTTTATGCTTACACAGTGACGATTTAAAAAGAATTTTCAAGGGTTGCCTGGGTGGCTCAGTTGGTTAAACATCTGCCTTTGGCTCAGGTCATGATCCTGGGGTCCTGGGATCAAGCTCTGCACAGGGCTCCCTGCTCAGTGGGGAGTCTGCTTCTCCCTCTCCCTCCCTCTACCCCTCCACCCACTCATGCTTTCTCTTTCTCTCAAAAAAGTAAACAAAATCTTTAAAAAAATAAGAATTTTCAAGTAACTGGCATATCTAAATCCCTTACCCTTCCATGAAAAGGTTACTGCATTATTTTAGTCAATGTCCTAATAATAAGACAATCTCCACAGCAGAAATCCTGATGTATTAACAAAAAACACTACTTCTTTTCCAGTTTCCTAATCCCTGCATGGGTCTTCTCATTTTCCTGTCCTACTGTAATAATTCTCATTTTCTGATCTCTAGATAATCATGGAAAGATGGAGCTTTCCCCCCTCGCCTCCCACCTTTCTTTTTATTCCACTCTCTGGAATTTCATACTTTTGCCAGTTTTACTTATTTATACCTCCTTTCTTCATGCAGAAATTCAGTTACTGGAAACAAAACTCTTCTTTTAAAAGTGGTTGCAGGAAATTTACAGTCACCAAAGGGCTGATAAACCCTGCAGTGTGTATTTCCTCAGAACTGTAATGGTTTCTTCCAAAATGCAGGGCAGCAACAAATGGGCTCAG
The DNA here is from genome assembly GCA_003697995.1 of Taxidea taxus jeffersonii. NCBI lineage: Eukaryota > Metazoa > Chordata > Mammalia > Carnivora > Mustelidae > Taxidea > Taxidea taxus. Next base: position 104,382 of record ML111091.1, read on the forward strand.
GATATTAAAACCACACACAAATGTTTTGCATCCCAAGATGATAACCTCAGGTTTCATTCCTCATTCCCTCTCCCCCCTCCCTGCCTGTTTACTTAAAGCAATTACAGGAAACCTAATTAAATGTTAGGGCAACTTCACTAGGGCCACTGTATCCTTCAGCCCAAAGACGCTCATGGATGTTTCTACTGACCACAAATCTAAGGCTTTTTAAGAAGCCACAGACCGACCCTCCTGCTACAGGGATTATTCACAATATGAATGTTCTGAATTGTGTGGCTCAGGCTCGCTGTGGGTGCACACACCGATTTTTGTCTTCAGCTTCATAGATGCCCCATTCAGGAGGAGATGGATTGATGAGTTGGGTAGGGTTGTCCTGCCACACACCCAAAGTTTACATTCCAACTTTTGGTCAATAGCACTAGACCAAGAAAGAACTGAAGCAGTAAGTGTCTCAATACTTAGAGTTTAGAATGCCCTACAATCAGCTGCATTAGTCAAGCTCTGAGATACTTTGTTATAAGCCATATTTTCATTACCATAGGTAAGTTCATTACCTATGACACTCTGCTCAACAAACCAGAGGCTAGTGGTTTGGGTAAGAGGAGGTAATATCCTTTCTCTCTGAAAGTAAAATTTTAAATCTGCTTGAAGTCCCGAGATGGAAAAAGGAAGCTGCCTTGAAATTTGTAATGCCATCAGCATTACTTCCAAGGCGGGCTGCTTTGAAGAGCATTTGGGAACTTGAAATTGGTTTCAGGTTACTTAAGGGTGGGGAAAACAGATTTACTCCAATACAAACGGGTATTTTTCCATCACGTCTGATAAGATCAAAGATTTTCCATCAGCATTCTTCCTTTAATAGTGGCATCTCCAGGATGCATGCTGTTTGAAGTTTGCACTGATCTGCTTTTATAATAGGATTCATTGTGGTTTGGGAGCCAGAGTGCAGGCAAGTAATTAGCATGCTATATCAAGAAGGTTTATAATGAATATGAATATGCACTTGCTAACAGGGAGTTTCAAATGATTTTAGAATTCCAGATGCAAATGCAAACCTCCGATTGGATCTCCGTATGGCTACACATGTATATGGCAATAAAATATGGTAAAATGATATTTATTCCTTATCTTTAGCAAAATTTTAATTTTCTAATAGGGTTCAGGCACCACAAATATTTTCTTATAGATTGTTATAAAATGATCCAAATACATGATGAATACTATTGTATAATTATTTAAAGCAATATCTACATTCCCCAAGAAATATAATCTGTAGTACTGTCAACAAACATTAAGAGTCAGCTAATGTCAAAAATTATGTTAAGTTCCAGAAATTGTAAAGATGGACAAAACATCGTCTCCAGCATTATATTCATTTATCTCATTTATTAGGTGATACTCCAAAATCCTGCATCATCTCAGAAGATTTTATAAAATGTGGTCATCAAATCCTTGCCTTCTGATACCCCAGTATGTTTCACTAAGCAGCATATTAGGCTCACATTAGACGTAGGTGTTATATATGTCTGAGTTGTATTTCTTCTTAATTACTGTATTGTTCATAAGGCAAAGGGAAGGTTTGAGACATCATGTTGTGTAGACCTACCAATTCGGCTTCCTACAACACTCCCCCTATTGGGAGAAGAGCTGCAGAGGTCAGTTGACCAAATCTCATTATAGTATGTTCACAGGACAGAGGTTGTTGGAAAATAAATGAAGCTCAGGTAGGGATGATCTGCAATATATTATACACTTTACTGAATTAGCATGGTCTCTTTTTCATGCTTTCTCCCAGAGTTTAATCCTATTAGTTTTCACTAATATGATCTAAAATATGGTATGTATCAGAGCTAGATGTCTTTTTTTCCCAAGATTTTATTTATTTATTTGACAGAGAGAGACACAGCAAGAGAGGAAACACAAGCAAAGGGAGTGGGAGAGGGAGAAACAGGCTTCCCACTGGGCAGGGAACCCAGTGTGGGGCCAATCCCAGGACACGGGGATCATGACCTGAGCCGAAGGTAGACACTTAACTGAGCCACCGAGGCACCCCTAGATGTCTTAATATAAATTAAAATCACTCAAAATAGCAGTATTATTTAAAAGGCTGTCATAACAAAAGACAAAACACACCAACAAGAACAACAAAACCCTGACAGTTTTTCAGCTACTCACTAAAATAATCAAAATATGGTAACCCGAAAGGCAGAACCTTACAATCAAGACGTAGTTTCATGTTACATGAAGTCATCTGACAATCTTTAAACTACATCAGGAAAAGACACTGGAAACACATAATTTATCAACTTTTCTCTGAAATGTTTTCCTTGGATTTTTAATATATCTAATATATAAACAGGCCATCTAACTAAAATTACTTGGTATCCTTAAAAATCACAATTGTGATTTTTAGTAAGTCACAAAACTAAATAGTAAATCACAAAGTAACTAAAATTGCTTTGTATCATAAAAAATCACAGGTATATTAGATTTATTATAAGCATAATTTGTTAATTACATTTTTTAATCTTTGTGATCAAGATGAATTTACCTAAAAATCAAAGAATAACATGGCTGGGACTGAATGGGTCAAGGGAATTGCTTGGAAGCATTTCATATCTAGGTCATTGACCTGACTTCCTGTTTTAAGTGATAATTTCTAGTTGCTTGGTTCTGTTTGGAATTCCTTGTCCAATGAGGATCTGTGTTTTGTTTCACTATGCTTTTGTTTTGCCTAGAAATGAGAAGAAAATATTTATTGGATTATGTATCTGGAATGGGGATTGGTTTTAGAAAGCTATATGATGACCACAGATAAATGCTGTTTTTTCCCTTTAAGACTTGAAATGCTAACTGCAAGATGATATTAAAATAGTTATAAATGATACTCTGAGAACACTAATACTGTTTTTCCTTTGCCTTTGCAGAAGTGTCAGGTTTTAGATGTTACAGGAGAACCAGTCCTCCTTTTTCTGATTGGACTTTCCAAACACCACCAAACTTAGAGCTACAAGTATTAATGATAATTGGAGTAGGAGGGTATACAAAATGCTCTTTCTTACACAGAGATTGGTAACAAGTTAACAGATTATTTCTACCAGTTGTGATCCATGATTTTTTTGCATTCTAAACTTTAGTGATGAAAAACCTGTTGAATGTCTGTTCCAAGTCTTTCCGTGACCAAAAGGAGAGCTAAAATATTTCTGTATTTAACTTCTGCCTTGTGTGTCAATTTCCTTGGAATATAATGAAGTGATTTTGTAAAAATGTGATAAAGCACATTCCACTGACATAGCAAATATGTTACTCATCTAAATATTTTTCATAAAACATTAAACTTATTACATACATATTTAAAAATATATTCTAACATTTTCTTTAAAGTATAATTCTTAATGATTATCTAAATCATAACTACATGTATGACTTTCTGTTTTCATTTCATGCAATACATTGGTAATTTCAAAAGAAGTAATTTTAACAAAATTTTAAAAAAATCCTGCCCATAAGGATGGGGGAATACTCTATTCTTGGAGTTTGAATTAACCATGAACTTGTGAATTACAGACCTTATTACTCTACCCTTATCATTACTCTACCCTTATTATTACCAGCCACTCATTTAATAGGTATTTATAGAGATTCAGTCATGTACCACACACTGTTCTGCATGCTGGGGATACAGTGGTAAGAAGGCAGGAAAGGTCTCTGTCCTTTGCAATTCATTGTGGAGATAGTTCTTGAGCACCAAGAACATTTCCAAGGTAGCCATAGAGATGAGTTGCTTATGATCCTTTCTTTGGAAGTTTACTAAAAACAAATAGGAGTTTACTAAGTGACTCTGCAGTATGCATTGTGTATTCATCAGTACAGTAACTGGCACACATATTTGTCCAGGTAATGTACGTTAAATGAATGAATGGTTTATACATCTATAGCTATAATACCAAGTAACGTCCACATATAAGTAAATTGAATTGTAACTCAGAAGAATAAAAGTAACTAGCATCTACCATGTGTCTCAGTTCTTCTGCATAATGATCCTTGGGAATGGGTATTTTTATAATATAGGTAAAGAGCAGAGTCAGAATTTAAATAATTTATCACACAGCCAATGATTAGCAAAATCAGGATTTAGAGCCATATTTATCTGAATCCAATGTTCCTGTTCCTTTCACTATATCAATATTCCTCAAACTGTCTCAAAGAAGTGTTCTTGGGGTGCCTGGGTGGCTCATTTGTTAAGTGTCTGCCTTTGGCTCAGGCCATGATCCCAGGGTCGTGGGATCTAGCCCTCTGTCTGGCTCCCTGCCCAGTGGGGAGCCTGCTTCTCCTTCTCCCTCTGCTCCTCCCACCCAGCTCATGCTCCATGCTCTCTCTCTGTCTGTCAAATATATAAATAAAATTTTTTTAAAAAAGTTGTTCCTTGGTCAAATAGGTTTGGGGATTTCTGTTTAATACAACTTCTTCTTAGAAACTCAGAATGCAGATCAGTGAATTGAAGGCTTTAGTCAGAAGTTCTGCCATAAAAAATATGTTTAATGTGGATGGCCACTATTTTCCCCCAATTTATTAAACCATATAACCCTACAGTCAATGTAAAGACAGGGCCCCCATCTCATCAAGTCTTTCAAGGTGGTTTTGTTCAGCATTTTCCATCTGTTGGTTTATTGAATAAAAGTAATCTACTCTTTGGAAAATTCTGAAAATCGCATGAAGAAAGCTATCGTGAAATAGCTTCAGATGGAGAGATCAGGGTAAACCTGGGGAAATGGAATATTTGAGTTTGATGCTGAAGCATGGTTTGGGTTTAAAGACTCAGAGAGGAATCAAAGACACTTCAGGAGGATAGAATAGCACAAAGCCAAAGGGCAGAGATGAAAATGCCTGGAGCACTACAGGGGAGAATAGTTTACATGAATGGAGTAAAGAAATAAGACCATGGAATTAGATAGAAGACAGACTCACAGAGAGCCTTGAATGGCAGCTGGAGAAGTTTGTTCTGTGGAGTGGGGAATCTGTAAAAATGGCAAATTGGTAAAATGATGTTTTTTTTTCCAATGACAGATGCTTTAGGAAAATTAATCTTTCTCAACCAGTAAACAAGACTAATCTGATTTACTTTTAATGGAATTTTAATAATTTTAATTTTAATTATTACAAAAGCTGTTTTCAGATTTGTGATCTTACATCAAGTCATTAATCTTAAAAGCTTGAGAGCAATATTCTTGGTGAGCCTCTGAAAACACTGTCTGATGGTGGAAACCAACACATATATCCAAAATAATAATACTCATACCACTGGGGTTTCATTTTATATTTACCTCACATAATTTAGAAACAAACATTAAGTGCAATCGCCTCTGAAGGGACTGCCACTTATAATAGTTCATACACAGGCTCTCGGGGACAGATAACTTGCTTGTCTTAAAAGCATTTTATTTCATAATTTTTTTTTTGAAGATTTTTTTTTAATATTTTATTTATTTATTTGACAGACAGAGATCACAAGTAGGCAGAGAGGCAGGCAGAGAGAGGAAGGGAAGCAGGCTCCCTGCCGAGCAGAGAACCCGATGCAGGGCTCGATCCCAGGACCCTAAGATCATGACCTGAGCCGAAGGCAGAGGCTTAACCCACTGAGCCACCCAGGTGCTCCGAAGATTTTTTTTTTATAAACATATAATGTAACCCCACCACCATCTCCCGCCACCCCTCCCTCTTTATTTCATAATCTTAAGGAAACTTCTAAACTAAACTAGAAAGGCTCATTAAAAAACAAACAAACAAACAACTTATCCAGAGCAATTATTGTTACAACCGGGATATTAGATAAATACCTCCCTAATACACAACAACCTAGTAATTTCCTTAGATAAGAAAATAAATTCTTGTCCTGTATTTACTGACTTTTGGAAAGTCCTAAATTCATCAAGCCTTGGTTTCTTAAGTTACAAAATAAAGATAAGAACTTGGCTTGTGAGGAAAGAAATGGAATAACAGCTACAAAAGTACTTGAAATCTCTTAAATTAAATAAATATACTAAATTAAATACACACACACATGCACGCACACACACGCACTGTATAGTAATAACAATTATTTTGAGAATATGATTATACTCTTCACAAAATTAGAACTCGAGTTACTAACATAGATTCAGGAGAAGGGAGGCACACCATGATTGGAAATTATATTAGACACACACCCACTTGAGAAAGACACGGCTAGTTGTGGAACTATGCAGCAGAGCTGGGATAGTCAGGTCTGGGTGGGGACATCAATCTTCTAGGGCAATGCAGATCTGTCTATGATACAGAGTTTGACAGTAGGAGTGAGTTTTAGTGATTTACTTTTAAAAGATTTACCAATCCTCTAGGATTCTCACTATATTAAATTGTAGATAAAGTGAAGTTACCCTGACAAGATGAGTGGAAGAGTCTACTTTTTTCTGCAGCCGAAATGCTTGCATAGCTCATCTATTAGGAATCCCTTATATCCATATTCCATTATACAGGTGAGACGGGAACATTAATCAAATGAATGGAAATTACTAAACAGGTTAGCTCTAACTAATTTGGGGCTAAATAAGCAAACTTCCACATTTTAATGAAGATTTAAAATTGATGAGCACAATCTTGTCTTCTAGGGTCTTCCTTACCAACCAGAATGTGAGCTCTATCAGGGTAGAGATTTGTGCCAGTTACATGCTGTCTCTGTGGCATTACAATGAATATTTATTGAATTAATAGAAGAATATTTCCCCTAGGACATTATTAATACTTATTTAAAAGATACGTGATTGAAAAAAAAAGATATGTGATCATATTCAAATGTATTTTATTTTTTAAATTAATTTATTTATTTGACAGAGAGAGAGAGCACAAAGAGGCAGAGAGAAGCAGGCAGAGAGAGAGGAGGAAGCAGGCTCCCCGCCCAGCAGAGAGCCTGATGCGGGGCTCGATCCCAGGACCCTGAGACCATGACCTGAGCCGAAGGCAGACACTTAACCCACTGAGCCACCCAGGCACCCCCCAAATGTATTTTAAAGGAAAGGAACTTTTAGTCTTGATGGAAGTTGTACCCCCTTTCCTAGTCAGAAAGACACCATCAAACACAACTTTGAATTAAACTTTGAACCTGTTTGGCATTCACACTAAGAATGGGGTGGCAGGGGGAGCTGAGTTATCAAAATGTTTTTTAGATTCTTCAAAATTGTTTTTTTTTTTTTTAAGATTTTATTTATTTATTTGACAGACAAGTAGGCAGAGAGAGAGAGAGGTGGGAGCAGGCTCCCTGTTGAGCAGAGAGCCCGATGCGGGGCTCGATCCCAAGACCCTGGGATCTTGGGACATGAGCCGAAGGCAGAGGCTTTAACCCGCTGAACCACCCAGGCACCCCTCAAAATTGTTTTTAATAGCTGAGTAAACGCAGATCCAGTACCAATGAAAATACTTTTTCTTTGTCTTTTAAAGGAACTCTAATATGCAAGAATGAATCATTAATTTACAATAAGAAGGAAAATTTAACTCATGAAATTCCAGGTAGAAATGAAAAATATTAGCATTTCATACATTCAAGTGAGGAGTATGTATTTGAACTACTGCTGAGATACTGATTTTCAATTTCAACTTTATATAGGGACTAGAAAATAACTATGTGTTCTGATAGTTTTTCAAATATTTCTATACATTCTGAGATTTCAAAAGCATTCAAAATATTTCTAAATATTCTGAGATCCTTGCTCAAATCATTCTACCATCATTTCAAAGGGAGGGATGATTTAATAAAAAACAATGAAACCAAGTACAAACAGCTAATTTTTTCTTTTTCATACGGAGTATGTCTCTTTGTTCTTCTGTTGATTCCAAGTTACATATATTTAGTTTTTTTTTTTTAAGATTTTATTTATTTATTTGACAGACAGAGATTACAAGTAGGCAGAGAGAGAGGGAGGCAGGCTCCCTGCTGAGCAGAGAGCCCCATGCGATCCCAGGACCCTGGGATCATGACCTGAGCCGAAGGCAGAGGCTTAACCCACTGAGCCACCCAGGCGCCCCAGTTTTTGATAAACCTAAGGCTATAGGTAGAATTCCAGAAGACAATATTAATCCAGATTTGACAACAAAACCTTATTTTTAATTGATCCTTGGCAATTAACTTAATGGAGAGTATAATCTTTAAGGAAGATCTGGTTCAAATTCTGTTTTTTTTCAGTGACTAGATGTATGACCTTGGGAAAATTCCTTTACTTCCCCAAGTGTCATTTTCCTCAACAGGACAATTGGAATTAAAATTTCTAATTCAATGGGTTCTTTTAAGGATTCAAAGAGATGATAAATGTAGAGCTCTTTGCAGAGTAAATCCTTACTATGAGCTAACTAACAAGATTTCAGAAGCTAGAATAGTGTACACTTTACTGTGTCTTAAATAACTCCTCTCGTTTCAGAGGCTTCATGAAGTAAAAGTCTATTTTTCCATCACAGCAGTCTCCAGGACAGCTGTTCCACATTAACTCTCTTAGTAATCCAGCCTGCATCTCTGTTGAGCCTGTAGCCCCTCAACCATGGCTATTGAGCCAGGAGAAGAGAGCACAGAGAACACACACCTGCTCTTAAATGCCTTGGCTTAGCAGCAGGAACATAACTTTCACACAGCTCACTGGCTAGAAGTAATCACCTGGGCCTGTGGAACCACCAGGACACCAGGACTTGTAGCACTCCCCTGTCCCCAGAAAGAACAGGAGAACTGGATAGGAGTATTATACATTATAACTGATAAAGCTACTTCAGTAGGAACAACAAGGCATTGAATTTTTAGGAAATCACAATGACACTGAAATATTAAGAATTACCAAGTCAAAAGAAATTTAAATAATTGTTTTCTGTGGCATGAAAGTCTTCACTGACAGAAGGAACAAAATGTAGACAAATTAGACTATGAGACCAAGAGGAAGAAAACCTGATTTGGGGTCCTGGAATGACTACTGTCATGAGTAACTTTCGGTAGGCCCTCCCATTTCTCATTTTCTTAAACTTTAAATCAGTAGCCCTTTCCCAGTGTACTTCACAGGACTGTTGTGAGGTCAAAGGAAATCATTAAGAGAAGGTTCTTTTAGGGACAGACTGAGGGGCAAGGACTGCCAGCTCTTTATATATTTTTGGGAACACAATCTGACCACATTTTCTGGCTTCCTTTGTCTTAGAAATGGACACAAAAGCAATTCTGGACAATAGAATGGGAGTGGAAAGTCGTTGTACCTTTTCATGGGCAAGCTGGTGAAGAAGCTTGTGGGTCCCTTCCTTTTTGTCTTTCCCTTCCTGCTGGGTGGATGCAGAAGAGGATGAGGCCAGAAAGGATGACAGAACTACAAGATGAAAGGAGTCTGGATCCATCCATACCTACCAATGGGAACAGACCTGCCCTACAATCAAGGGCACCTTCCTGGAACTGGTATGTAAACAGATGTACCACTGTATCACTTTTGGGTTATTCTGTCTTTGGTGGGGTCTGTTACTGAGGCTTAGCATAATGCAGACTTAAATGATATACACTATGAATAATATGCTTGGCTCATAGTGGGTTTTTCTAAATGACTACTGGATAAATGGATGACGAAAAGACTTATTAATCTCACAATGCTTTTCTTCTTTTACTATGATTCAGTGTTTAGCTTCAAATTGTTAAAAACATACTTTCATTTGGCAACATCTTGTTAGATACACTGAGAATTTCTATTAATTCTGAGAGTTTTCAAATATCTGAATGTGTGATTTTAATATTATGCTCAAAATGCTATAAAACAGAGCAATTTGCTTGTTATATAACAAAAATCTCATTTTCAGAATGGTACGCTTGCAGTCTTTTTCAAAGTATCACTTCCAGTCTAAATGCTGAACAAACAAATTGATGTGAAACGCTAGGTTTTAATGTTTAATTACCAGGATCATTTCTTTACAAGCAATCTCATTTTGGTGTTTCCATAAGAGCTAGAAAAACCTTATCTTGAACAACAGAACAGTGGAACCTGATTCTGAAAACTGTATAACTTGTAATGTATTCATGTCCATTTTGTACTAGCATCACACAGAAAAAGAAGAAAAAATGATTGTTTCTTACCCTGAGCTCCAATTCACTGAGAGAGATATTTATGTAACTATATAATACTGTCAACTGAACAAAGAGCTTCAATCATGTATCTTTTCCTATCTCCAGGCAAAGTTTTGTTCTCCTTCCCTTCTTTTACAAATGTGTTTCCTTCAAAGGTTACATACCGTACTGGATAAACAATCTCTATGAGAAAACAGGAAAGCTAGCTGTTTAATGTGTACAGTTCAGTGTCATGAGTTTTGGAATCACAGTAAATAATATTTTGTGAAGGTACTCACACTAATAAAGATGATGACATTTTCATGATTAGCCATGATTTTAGTAAAGGGAAATTAATGGGGACGATTATCCCATCTGAAAGATACATACAACATGCTGACAAACAAAACTGGGTTTCAGCATAAAATGTATATGTTATATAGACAGTATCCAAATGCACCTAACTTCACTGTGTGTGTTTATATGCATATCATTCATTTAGGATTTTCTCTTTACCTACAAGCTGGAATGCATTTACTTCATACTCTATTATAAGCCCATTTAGTCACATTTCTGTCAGATCCCACTTGCATATTCAGTGTTGAATAAATCAGTGGTTAATAAACGTCCTTGAAAATGTGTTTGGAGATAAATAATGAACTGCTGTATCTGATCATAAATGTACATTTTTACTCTCAGAATCCTGAGCAAAAAGATAGCTTGACCTATTACACAAATATATGGAAAAAGAGAAATAATTATAGAGCAATCATGTCAAAGGAGCCTGGTTTATTCTTATTGAATGGATACACTACAGACAAAAAAAAAAATGTTATAACTTCAAAAAATTCCACTGCAAAGGAAATACCAAATGAGGATAGGGAGTCAACCTTTTCATCATAAGTGCTTTTTGTCACATCTCCACGGGCTTGGGGCACAGGCCCAGCCCCACAGCGTGAGGAGCTGCAGGACGCTCACATTGCCTGCCCGGCTGCGCCGCCCCCTCGAAGGACCTGCTCCAGACGACCACGGGCACGCTTTCAATTTACGGGAAGGTGGTCTGACAGCAGACTGGGAGGACAGCAGAGATGGAAACACAGATCAAGTACAGATAAAAATATGTCCACCTTGAAATACACAAACAAGACTTTTAGGAAACAATGTGTGGGGAAGCATCCATTGAAAAATGAGAAGAATGCAATCACTTCTTTCTCATCCATGATTTTCACAATCCCCTTTAGACTCCACCCCAGCCTCTCTCCATAATCCACTACGTGTACACATCCTACATCTATACTGACTTAAATAATATAGATTTCTGTCCCTTGCCCGTATCTTATAAATGTCAACCCAGCCCTCCTCAAAGCTTTGTGCTACTCAGCAGGCTTCAAATTTGTTTTTAAAATCTATTATGTGGGTGATCCTATAGCAATACTTTGAAGTACCTTCCCTATTAAAAGTGAAGAGGAATCAGGGGTCCTAAGAAAAGAAATAATGCTAGTTTATGGGTATTATTTCACATGTTCCTGACTATGAAATAATTCTGCCTGTTTTTTAAAAAAAAAATAGAACACATATGCAAAAGAAAAAAATAAAAAATAAAATCTAGAAGGAAAAAGGGGTCACATAAAATCTTGCTACAGGTTCGTTTTATATAAAGTTTTATATAAAGCTGCAGTTGGGACTTTACAAAGGAAATCTTTGCACTACTTATTTCTGGTTCAGAGGATTTACATGCTCTTTCTAATGATCTGGGCCTTGAGCACTGGGTAATGTCTCCCAGTCCCCAGCTTAGCCCTCATGCAAAATTGAAGCACTTTGGAGGCAGTTTAGTAGCTGCAGATGAATCTCAATGTGCAGGAAAAGGCATAATGGCTGTTTAGCACTTGCTAGGAGAAGCTGAGGAAATCAGGGGGAAAAATCTATTGAACTTAAGCCATCTGGGAAGCCAAGTGAGAGCAACTGCATTAACAGCGTGTTTACATTCTCATTGTGTTGCTAGGCCAAGCAAAAGTGTGTGTGTGTTATGTGTTTGCACGCGTGCACTTGTGTGCACGTGCAGCTCACAGAGGGAATTTCCAAGTGCAACTTTTCTTATTGTATTGGCTGTTTTTGTTTGGTTTTGGCAACTGTGCAGGGCACAAATTTTCATTAGAAATGTGACTATGAGAACGTTCAGGTCTCCATGAGAGAGGGGGACTGTTGGAGGGTAGGGCTTGGAAGGATGCTACAGGCATGAGGAAAATGAGCAATAAGCAGGAGCCTAGCTGTGCCGTGCTTTCCCTGTATCTGGCCCACCGTACAACACAACAGATTGGGGGAGGCTGCAGAGAGCCAGTAAAGAACAGCTAGGGAATGGATTTCGTTGCCTGTTACATTTATAGTTAACTTAGAAATACTGGCCAAATGAGGGAAAATAGCCAGGCAAATGCCATCAGTTTTGGCTCCTATCACCCCTACTCGCTGTCTCTGTCACCGTGACACATTTTTTCTTCATGGTATTTAATTAGCTATTTTTAGAGCACTGTGAGGGGCCCAGCAAAAGTGAGAGGAAGGTACAGATTTCCCCTATGCATTCTGCTTCTGCACAAAGAGCCTCCTTTATTACTAACATCCCCCACCAGAATAGTGCATTTTGTTTTATAACTGATGAGCTTCCACTGGCACATTGTTATTATCATCCCAAATCCACAGTTTATGTTCAGGTTTGCTCTCGAGGTTGTACATTCTACAGATTTGGAGAAATGTGATGACATATCCACCTTTATAGTGTCACACAAAGTAGTTTCATTAACTTAAAAATTCTCTGTGCTCTACCTATTCACCCTCTCTCCCCCTACCTCTTGGCAACCACTGATCTTTTTAACATCTCCATAGTTTTGCCCTTTCCAGAATGTCATATAGTTGGAATCATAGAGCAGACAGCCTTTCAGATTGGCTTCCTTCACTTAGTAATATGCATTTAAGATTCCTCCATACATTTTCATGACATGAGAGCTCATTTCTTTTTTTTTTTAAGATTTTATTTATTTATTTGACAGAGAGAGACACAGTGAGAGAAGGAATACAGCAGAGGGAGTGGGAGAGGGAGAAGCAGGCTTCCTGTGAAGCAGGGAACCCGATGCGGTACTCAATCCCAGGACTCTGGGATCATGACCTGAGCTGAAGTAGACGCTTAACAACTGAGCCACCCAGGTGCCCTGAGAACTCATTTCTTTAAAGCACTGAGTAATATTCCATTATCACAGTTTACTTAACCATTCACCCACTGAAGGACACCTTGGTTGTTTCCAAATTTTGGCAATTATGAATAAAACTGCTGTAAAGATCTGTGTTTTTGCGTGGGCACAGGTTTTCAGCTTTTCTGTGTAAATATCAAGGAGTGTGATGGTTTTACCATGAGGTAAGAGTATGCTTAGTTTTGATTAAAAAATGCCAAAATGTCTTCCAAGTGGCTATATTATTTTGCATTCCGACCAACAACGAATGAGAGTTCCTGTTGCTCCAAATCCTTATCAACATCTGTTGTTGTCAGTGTTCTGAATTTTGGCCCTTCTAATAGACAGATAGTGGTATCTCATAGTCATTTCCATTTGCATTTCTCTGATGACATGTTTATTGCAACTTTTGGTGAGATGTCTGTTAAGGTTTGTTGTGCTTTTGAACTGTTGCCTCCCAAAACCTATGCCTGCATTTGAATCCCAAGCAAAGTTTAACATTACCTTAATTGGCTAAGAGTCTTTGCAGATGCAATTAAATTAAGGATGTTAAGATCCTGAATTACCCCAGGTGGACCCCAATTCCAGTGATAAGTGCTCTTATAAGAGACACACTGAGAAGACAGACATGGAATGGAAGGTGATGTGAGGAAGGAGGCAGAAATTAGAGTGATGAAACCACAAGCCCAGGAATGTGGGGCAGCCACCAGAGACAAGGAACAGGCCTTCCTTTAGAGTGCCCAAAGGGGGCTCTGCTCTGATGCATTTCAGACTTCCAGCCTCTTCAAACCTGTGAGAATAAATTTCTGTTGTCTTAAGCACCAAAGTTTGTGATAATTTATTGTGGCAGCCCTAGGAAACTAATACAGTGACTAAGGGCATTTACTGTCTCCATTCAAGGAGTGGACTCAAGAATCTGACAGAGCAAAAAGGTGAGGAAAGGCTGTCTGCCATGCAGTGTTTTTCTGGCTTCACAAATGCCCCCATGGAATGGGTGTGGGGAGGAAGCCTTTTACTCACTAACGTCATTTCATACAGAGGGCATCGTTGTCTAGGATCATCAAGACTATAGCTATAAAAAAAGGCATGTCATTCATTCCCTGCCATTCCTGGAATTGCCTTGTATAGAACATTCCCCTGGGTTTTTCCAGCTAAATTTTAATTCACTCAAGCTCCAGAGTTCCCCCCCTCTTCCCTCAGGAGGCTGCTATCCCTCAGTCTGAGAAGTTTAATAGGCAGAGACAGGCGAAAGGAAATTGCAGAAAGCAGGGGCTCTCTACCGTGTAACTCTATACTACACAACTATCAAGGGGTTTCATGAATTTATTCTCATGATGAGAGGAGAATCCGAGCAAATGGCAAAGCATACTTTTAATTCTCTCTCTTTTCCCTCGTCTCTTTTGCCCCTTTCAGACTGGGATCTCTTTAAGTGCATCAGGTCTTAGCTGTGTCTCTACTTACAGAACAGAGAGAAGTATCTGGGGCATGGTTTTTGAATAGAATGTCAGTCTCTGTCCCCCCTCTCTGCTGTACCTCCCAGCAGTGTCTCCTCTTGTCCCACTTCAACCTGATTGTATGTTAGCCTTGCTAGAGCTTAAAATGACTGAACAGACAAAGAATAAGCTATGCCCTGTTCCCAATTAAATCATTCTCTCTGGGGTGGGGCCAGGACATAGGTGTTTTCAAAAATCCCCCCTGGAGATCGACAAATGCAGTGTGGGTTGACAGCTAGCCTCCTCATCATTTCTTGTTGCTCCTGCCTTCACAGTCTTGGAGATTCTCCCCAGACTTGTAAAATCAGGTTAAACCCTTGATGCAATTAGGAATGAGTCCAAGACTTCCTAACCTGAGTTGTTTCTCATTACTAGATATTATATTTCCTACGTGCTGTGCTTGCTTTTTTGCCAGACCCTGATATTTTGTTAATTGTAGCTTTCATGTTATACATGCTGATTTTGTATCTCCAAATAGCACTTTTCAGAGGAACTGGAAAGAGTGGGTATTTCAACCGGCATCCCCAAGACGGCTCTGAGAATGCCATGCTGAGAGATGACTCTGGATTGATGATATTTGGGAGAGAAGACCAAAGGGTTCACGGTGAGGAAAGCACCCTCCCCACATGTCTTAGCATTAGCTCCTTCACTGATTGTAGCATTTTTTAAACAAAAAAATTTCTGTTGTGTCGTTGAATGTGTAAAAAAAAAAAAATGCTGGGGTGCGGAGAGAAAAATAGCATTGGAATTTTGAGCCAATCATTGTGAGAATATTGGCTAGTGAGATTTAGGGATATAGAGACTGGACTAGAACAGATCACAACATGTGACAACCCAGAATAAAAAAGGGCAACACCCTGGGTAATTATATCATATAATTACCAGCCTGGTTTACTTATATTAGCACAATAGGTACCAACACCAATAAAGTGTATCTCAATTTTGACAGAAAGTCATACTTTTTATAAGCTAACCTTCTCTTTTAAGTTGAAATGGTTTCTTAAACTTCCTTAAACAGGATGCTTAATTCATTTTATGCAACAATCCAGAACTCTGTGAAGTATGTTCCTTCTTATGAAGATAAAGAATAAGAGACTCTCCTTAAACTCCTCACATGTTTAGCCAAAGGTTAAATTAAAAATACACTTTGGCTTTTACACTGGTGCTATTCTCACTTTGAAGTGGGCATATTAAAACTCCAGGCCACAGCATATGCATGGTTGCTGGGCACACGGCAAGATTGCTATAGCAACACAATCACTGGTTTCACTCCTGAAATGCCCTGTTTGGGTAGCAAGCCATTGAGATGAAGAATGGTCCTTGGGCTCCTGCTTCTTATCACAGCCTCTGTGTGGGCTTGGAGATGGGTAGCATTTGATTTAGCTCTTTCTAAATTGGGGAAAATACACACATACACAAATACACTCAAACAGATATGCATATGTATATACTTGTATATCTACATACATATATAAATAGATATTCTTGATTAAATTGTATTAATCAATGCTTTCATCTTAGCTGTGGGAAGACAAAGGAATAATGCATTATAAGTAACCTTGCCCTAAGTGTTAATTGATGGGAAAGAATTCCTTTGTGTTCATTACATTAAAAACTCATGTTGTATATAATTTTAGAAAATTTCTGTTTTCTTCTAATGAAGTGACAGCTCACTAAAACTGTACTGAAAGGTATAATGTTTCCTTGGCTTTACTTTGCAAGCATGTTCTGGGCTATATCTGTTCAAAAATGCATGCTATTAAAATCTTCTATACAGCATGTAATTCAAACAGGACTAGTGTTCCCCATGGGGCAGAATTAAATTAAAATTACATAGTTCCACAAATATGGCACAGCCAGGATCTGTGACATATGTGCTGGGTCTACAATACTGATATATGTAAGTATTGGAAATGCCAAAAATGAACAAACAACAACATGAAAAACTTTACAAAAACAACAGATTAGAAACAAGAGGAACCCAAATGGGTAGCCTAATAAATTTCCAGTACTTACTTCTATCTGTAAGGAAGGGAAAGAATGGCAATAAAAACCAGGTTTCTACACACTGAGAGAGCCCAGATCATTCAGCCAGCTGAGACGCATCTTTATGCTAGAATGGAGTGAGAGCAACAACTAAAATCGACATTCTGGAACTCTGACCCAAACATGTATTTGTCATTGCAGCTGAGATGACGTTGGCCATGTTAACTCAGGTGCTTAAAGACTTAAAGTCAACGTGAAATAGGGATGAATCAGGGACACCTGGGTGGCTCAGTTGGTTAAGCCTCTGCCTTCGGCTCAGGTCATGATCCCAGTGTCCTGGGATCGAGTCCCACATCGGGCTCCTTGCTCGGCGGGGAGCCTGCTTCTCCCTCTGCCTCTCTGCCTGTGCTCACTCTCTCTCTCTAACTAATAAATGAATAAAATCTTTAAAAAATAATTTTAAAAAAAGGATGAATCAATTGTGAGCACCAACACATAAGGAATAAGAAAAAGTATCTATTTCAGGATGATTGATATCCTTTATCTCTCGCCATGGTATCAGACTTAGTGGAAAAGCCTTCATATCCTACATGGATCCTTACCAATTTTCTATTTTTACTTTGGGGCCAGGCTTATACTGGAAAAAAAAGAGTTGTTAGTTTCTGGTATTGAAATAAGTACCTTTGGGAAGGAAATCAAATAAATAATTGGTTTATATCCCAGAATCATTTATCTTCATTGGCAGGCAAATAGATTACAGATATAAGGCTCTATTCTTGCAGAAGCAGTACTCCCACTGACTTAATAAAAAAACTATGGAATGGGGGCACCTGGGTGGCTCGGTGGGTTAAAGCCTCTGCCTTCAGCTCAGGTCATGATCCCAGGGTCCTGGGATCGAGTCCCACATCAGGCTCTCTGCTAGGCAGGGAGCCCGCTTCCCTTCCTCTCTCTCTCTGCCTCTCTTTCTGCCTGCTTGTGATATCTCTCTCTGTCAAATAAATACATAAAATCTTTTAAAAAATTATGGAATGAAGTTCAAATAGAGTTTCCAAATTTTATGCATTATTTCCTAAACTTTAAACAAAGGCCATGGAATTTATATAATTCCTTTTGAAAATGTTCACTCTGTTAATGAGAATAGAGTTTAATTATTTTACATAGAGAAAAATGACTGATATGTGTGCACTTAATATGTAGAATAGCTCTTCTTATGGAAGATTATACTATCCTATCTATTCCTCAAATCACCTGTCCATGAACCATCTCAAATAAAAACATCACCTACATGTTTCACTAAATTTCAGTTACTCCAATTTAGTAGAATGAGTAGCTATAGCCCCACAAAACAAACTTTTCTTATCTCTAGCTCTTAGAGCCTTGTGTTGCAAAATTCATAACAGACAGAACTTTATAAAACAGAGGCCACATGATACCATTACAATCTAGCTGAAGAGACAAATATAAATATACATACACACATATATAGTTACATATATATATTATGTACATATGTATTGTCACATATGTATTTTATATACATATATTGCATATATGTATATATCAAATACATATTTATATATTATATATCTTATATATATGAATATAACTCCATAAACAACACATTATAAGAAATTGTCATTTTTTACCTCGAAAATGATTGAATATTGGTACTCTCTAGTGGTTTAACTTACCACACATACACAATTCACACTTACGAGTATCATAAAAACGAAGTACAAATAAGGGAAATGTAGACATGTTACTTTATCACTTGAGTTTTATAGAAGGTTTCATCCCCAATATTGCATTTGAGATGCTACTTTAAGCATGAATAGGATTTTGACAGAAGTAGGATAGGCAAAATATGGGGTAAGGGATCATTAACTCATACATACATACATACTTACTTACTGAGCTTCTGCTAAGTACCAATACCATGTAAAGGATGGAACTAGAATAGTGAAAAAGACAGACATAATCCTTGATTTCATGGAGCTTACTCTTGAGTTTATAATATCTAGATGGAAGTGGAGAGGTAATTTGGGAAAGGAAACATAACTGTCCCTCTCAAGGATCTAACATTAGTAAAGACAGGAAGTAAGCAGACTTTTTCTCTTTAAGTTCCGTATGACTTAGGTAGGGCCAGTAAGTCCAGATAACAGAAAGTTGATTATACTCAACTTAATGAAGAGCATCCCAGTAATGCATTGAGTTTAAATGCCTGCCACAGTCTCACAACTTAAATTTCTATGATCCCAAGACAGCAAAATGTAAAGAACAGAGTGTTCACACTCATTTAATACAACCTGAACAAATTTCATCTAGTTTCCCTTTGAAAATGTATGAGCAGCATCTCCTAAATCATGTTCTGGTAATGACATTAATGTCTCATGACATTTTAATAGAGGTTCTGTGAAAAGGAGTTCAGTTGCCAAATATGATGAGGTTAAAAGTTTTCCAATGCAGAGCTTTCCTGGGACTTTTACAGGAAAATATACTTTATATATTTCTCTAAGAGGGGAATATGATTATTACAGTGTTTCCTAAAGTATTTTTCCACAAAGCTTTTGCTTCTTTTTTTGTTTTTGTTTTCCCAAATAGCACTTATAAGACACTGGTGGTTCACGGAACACAGGTGAAGAGGAAAAAACAAATTTGCCCAGTGTCGAAGACATGTGGTAGAAGAAAAACTACTAGAAGAAGGCTTTCTAGTAACTACCTGGAAAATGGTTTTCTGGGGAAAAAGGCTGAAACCAAGAAGGTGTTGGAGGCTAAATCATCTAAAAGGCATATAATAAAGGCCTATATATATTAGGGGGGTTATAACAAGAATTAAGAACAGAAGGATGTTTTGTAGGAGAATTCTGAGAAGAACTGTCAGTAGCTGATAATCACTTTGACTGTTGGAGTAAGGGATGAAGCTGAAATTTCTGGTTTTGGTGACAGAATGGAGAGAAGAGGTATAGGAAATAGGAATAGAAGAGGAGAAAAAAAATCAGTCATGCCACTCTTGCAACAAACAGAAACCTGAGTGAGCACAGCATATCTGCAAAAGCTTTTCCTGGAGTAAAGGCAAATTCACTTAAATTTGTGCCCTGTTCTGGCTTCTCTTCATCTTTTTTGTTGTTTTGTTTTGTTTTGGTTTGGTTTTTGTTTTTGTTGCTGTTGTTGTTAAGGCTCACCCTTTTGCTAATTGGCAAAATATTAGAGACCTTTAAGAATAAAAAGAATCAAATCCTAAGCACTGGTTCAAGCTATTGCATAATGAGAAAGGGCTCAGGTATAGAAAATCTGACATAGAAAGGCAGGTGGAAGACTGAAAGATAAATATTTAGTTGACATGCTGAACCAGATTTTCTCGAGAAAAGGGGTAAATGTATTCATAGATCTTTTTTTAGACAAACTGTTATGTGTTTAGTAGCTATGGCAGAATTTAGGTAGACCCTACTGGGTACAGGGCCCAGACAAAGAATTCAGAGAGCCCTGGGTCCATCTCCTTGTTTGGCCACCTCCTAGCTATGTGATTTGGGGCATGTTAGTTTCTCTACCTTGCTGAGCCTCGGCCCTCTTGTTTACAAAAGGAGAATCCCAGAAATTATCTCATAAGACTGTCGTGATAACAAAATGGCAGAATACACATAAGGCATTCAATATAAAGCTTGGAACTTTTTATTGTTGTTGAGTTGGTCCTACAGATAATATTTTGCTAATGTGAGAATAATTAAAGAGGAGAAGGGAAAACCTTGGGGATTATTAAAATTTCAAACCAACTGAGGTTTTCTAACCTTCCTGCTTTTTTGTAGAGAGACATATTTGTTTTTCGATGGTAAATCTTAGGTACCATGGAAACAAGGGTTGAAAAGACTTCAAGTAAATAGAAAGCAAGCAGCCAAGCCTGAGTTTTTCCTAAAAATGTAACCATACAATTTGAGCAAATCAAGATTTCTATGGAATTCCAAAAGAACATAGATACTTATTACTTTATTACTATATTACAAAATCAAGAGCTTCTGACTATTGAAGTTTTCAAAACCATCTAATATATGCTGCTTTCCAGTTTTCTGTTTCTTATATTACGTATTTGCAAAAAATGCAAATGTGGTTTAAATGGTGGAAGGCAAACATTAATAGTAATAAATGATCTTTAATCAGTACATTTTATCATCAATGGTATAGCTTTGCACAGTGAGTAAAAATCATTGTTTACTTCATATTTCAGAACTAGAGAGTCTGTTTAACACCTATATAAGTTAAAAGGAAGAATTTTGTGAGTTGGAGGAGAAATTATTTTTTTCTGGTAGGGTTTTGTAGTTTTTCAATGAGAAGTTACATTTGATGAGGATTTTAGAATATGTATTTAATTTTTTAGTGCATCTGATTTCTACTGAACATGCTTCCAAATATTATTATTCTAAGGCAGAGTTATCTATAAAAACAAACTCATTTGCAGTGACTTCTCTCTCTCCTGCATCATCCAAAAACCAAATGCTAAGACATTCCTCTGATTTGTAACACACTTTAAGACTTGATGTGTTCTAATGTTTCTTGCTGTTAAGAACCACTAACCTCCCAATAAGACTATAGTCAGACTGTATTAAGTGAAGAGTTGAGAACCAAATTTGTAGGTGAATCCAACTTCAGGAAAAAAAAAATCCCCAAAACCAAGTATTTCAGTTTCAATACCATTTATAATCCTTCTGACCTCATGGGAAAGCAAAGAGCTCTAATATAAGAAGCCCACAAAATTTCCTCCAATACTTGTTTAGATTGGAGATTTATAATAATAGGCAAAGAGATGCAACTGAAATGGTTTGGACTTTTTCTTCAGGTTTCATTATTTATTATGAAAATAACACATTCACAGGGTTGGGGGAAAAAACAAAATCATAAAAGAAATCTCTCACCCCAGAATTTGAGCTGTCAACTGCTTATATATTTCTCCAAAATATTAAAATGCATAGAAAAATATATCTGCATCCTTTGTATAATGAGGACATATTACATGCAGTGTTCTGTACTCTGGTTTTCACTTCAAATTTTATGTGAGATTTTTCTACAACCTCGCATATAGAGAAACCTCATTATTTTAAAAAGCATCACTATATTCCATGTAGGGATGAATAGTCTTCAGTATGCCTCTCCAATAAAGGTGTAATCAACAACCTTGCGTTTTAGTAACTGTGCTCACTTAGAATTTTACTTTTAGATCCTAAATTTGTAATTACTGAGTGAAAGCATTTAAGTATTGGTAGGTATTTTCAAATTGGCCTTCAGAAAGATTGTACTAATTTGCAATCTCACCAACAAGGATGAGATATTCCCCATCCCATTCCTTTACCAACACTCTATACTAACTGTTTTGATCTTGACAATATCTTAAATGTTTATTTACCAGTTTGCATTTCTTTTTCTGTATCTTCATGTTCAACTACTGCTCAATTTTCTTTTGCGTTGCTGAACTTTTCCTTAAATATACCTTAAGAACTAGTAATATATTAATTAAGTTAGTCCTTAGATTACTGTATGTCCACAGATATATTCCTGTATGTGTGTATTTGTCCCCTGGCTTTGTGGTTTTCTTGCTTTGGATATTCATATTTAAGAATGCTTTCTTCAGGAGGAGGAGCAAGATGGCAGAGGAGTAGGAGACCTAAATACCATCAGGTCCCAGGAGTTCAGCTAGATAGTTATCAAACCATTCTGAGCAATTACAAACTCAACAGGAGAGAGAAGAGAAGAAGAACAGCAATTCTAGGAATAGAAAATCAACCACTTTCCAGAAGGTAGGACGTGCAGAGAAGTGAATCCGAGGCAATATTTGGGAAGATAGACTGCAGGAGGAGGGACGAGCTCCTGGCAAGTGGTGGAGCTGCAGAGCACAAAATCGGAACTTTTAGAAGTCTGTTCCACTGAGGGACAATGCTCCACAGGCTAAGTGGGGGTGGGGCCCTCATGAGGACAGTGTGGTCTCAGGATCCATGGGATTACAAAAAGGCCAGGGGTGCCTGAGTGCAGCAGAGCTCCCAGGTATCAGAGCAGGGAAGCCACCGGCAGAGACAGAGCCGAGGTGGGAGCTCTCAGCTCGGGGTTACTTTAAACTATGATCTGTGGCACAGTTGGACCACTGCACTTCAGGCAGGGACCAAACAAGCAGCAGATCCAGGGAGACTCACCCTCCTCCTCTGGGAGGAGTGGCATGGGAGTGCACTGCAGGAATCTGCTGGGATTGAAGACTCCAGATGGAGCTGTGTGCCAGAGATAGAAATGCTCAGTCACAGGCTGGGTGAGCATGGAGTGCCCCCAGACACCAAGGAGATGGGAGGGACTGACTGCTTTTCTCTGAGGCCGCACTGAGAAGTGGGGCCCTAAGCTCTCGGCTCCTCCGGGGCTGGAGAGTGGGAGGCTGCCATCTTCATTCCCATCCTCCAAAGCTGTACGGAAAGCGGAAAGCATTTAGGGAACAAAAGCTACCAAGAGTGAACCTGAGCAGATTACTTAGTCTGGCCCCTGGCCAGGGCAGTGCAATTCCATGTTGGGCAAAGACATTTGAGAATCACCACAACAGGCCCCTCCCCCAGAAGAGCAGCAAGAACATCCAGCCAAGGCCAAATTCACCAACCAATGAGAATTGCGGAACTCCAGAGCTAGGGGAAAGCAACACATAGAATTCATGGTTTTTTTCCCCATGATCCTTTAGTTTTCCAAAGTTAAATTTTTTTTAATTTTATTTTTTTCTTATTCTCTTTAAAAAAATTTTCATCTTTCCTGTTTTAATATTTTTAACTATTTTATCTTATCAATACCTTTTTAAAAATCTTTTTACATTTTCATTGTTATAGTCATATTTTATCCCTTCATTGTATTTAAGCTTATTTTTTGTAAACATATAGTTTTTTTTTTTTTTAATTTTGGGATACAATTTCTTCTAATAGATCAAAATATACCCTAAATCTAGTGCAGGGCTTTATTCTAGTCTCTAGCCTAATCACATTCTTTCATCTTTTTTTTTTCCTTTTCTTTTTTCAATAAACTTCCTATCTTATCAATTCCTTTTCTGACTCTCTTTTTAAATTTTCATCACACAGGCATATTTCATTTCTTCCATATATATATACATATATATGTATATATATGCATATATGTATGTATATATATATATTTCATTTCTTCCATATATATACATATATATGTATATCTTTCTATCTTTCTTTAAAATTTTGGGAGGTAGTTTCTTCTAATAGACCAAAATACACCCCAAATCAAGTGTGCGGTTCGATGGCTAGGGACCTAATCACTATGGATATTAGTAATATGTCAGAACTATAGTTCAGAATGACGATTATCAAGGTGCTATCTGGGCTCAAAAAAAGTGTGGAAGATATTAGAGAATCCCCTTCTGGAGACATAAAATCCCTTCCTGGAGAAATGAAAGAACTAAAATCTAAACAAGTTGGAATCCAAAAAGCTATTAATGAGGTGCAATAAAAAATGGAGACTCTTATTGCTAGGATAAATGAGGTAGAAGAGAGAATTAGGAGACTGAAGCAACCATCAAAAAAATCTCCCAATAAACAAGAGCCCAGGGCCAGATAGCTTCCCAGGGGAATTCTACCAAACATTTAAAGAAGAATTAATACCTATTCTCCTGAAACTGTTCCAAAAAATAGAAATGTTGGGAAAACTTCCAAACTCACTTTATGAGGCTAGCATTATCTTGATCCCAAAACCAAACAAAGACCCCATCAAAAAGGAGAATTACAGACCAGTATCCTTGATGAACATGGATGCAAGCATTCCCACCAAAATACTAGCCAATAGAATCCAACAGTATATTAAAAGGATTATTCACCATGACCAAGTGGGATTTATCCTGGGCTGCAAGGTTGGTGCAACATCTGTAAATCAATCAATGTGATGCAGTATATTAATAAAAGAAAGAACAAGAACCATATGATACTCTCAATAGATGCTGAAAAGGCATTTGACAAAGTACAGCATCCTTTCTTGATCAAAACTTTTCAAAGTGTAGGGATAGAGGGTACATACCTCAATATCATCAAAGCCATCTATGAAAAGCCCACAGTGAATATCATTCTCAATGGGGAAAAACTGGGAGCTTTTCCCCTAAGGTTAGGAACACAACAGCGAAGTCTGCTATCACCACTGCTATTTACCATAGTACTAGAAGTCATAGTCTCAGCAATCTGACAACAAAAAAGAAATAAAAAGGCATCCAAATTGGCAAAGAAATCAAACTCTCACTCTCTTCTGTATCTACAGAGATACAGAAAACCTGAAAGACTCCACTCCAAAACTGCTAGCACTCATACAGGAATTCAGTAAAGTGTCAGGATATAAACTCAATGCACAGAAATCAGTTCCATTTCTATACACCAACAGCAAGACAGAAGAAAGAGAAATTAAGAGTTGATCCCATTTACAAATGCACCCAAAACCATAAGATACCTAGGAATAAACCTAACCAAAGAGGGAAGGAATCTGTATCCAGAAAACTATAAAGTACTCATGGAAGAAAGTGAGGAGGACACAAAGAAATGGAAAAATGTTCCATGCTCATGGATTGGAAGAACAAATATTGTGAAAATGTCTATGCTACCTAAAGCAATCTGCACATTTAATGCAATCCCTATCAAATACCATCCTTTTTTTTTTCAGAGAAATAGAACAAATAATCCTAAAATTTATATGGAAGTAAAAAAGACCCCGAATAGCCAGAGGAATGTTGAAAAAGAAAACCAAAGTTGGTAGCATCACAATTCCAGACTTCAAGCTCTATTACCAAGCTGTCATCATCCAGATAGTATGGTATTGGCACAAAAACATACATATAGATCAATGCAACAGAATAGAGATCCCAGGAATAGACCCTCAACTCTATGGTCTAGCAATCTTTGACAAAGCAGGAAAGAAGGCCCAATGGAAAAAAGACAGTCTCTTTAAAAAATGGTGTTGGGAAAATTGGACAGCCACATGCAGAAGAATGAAACTGGACCATTTTCTTACACCACACACAAAAATGGACTCAAAATAGATGAAAGAGCTCAGTGTGAGACAGGAATCCATCAAAATCCTTGAGGAGAACAGAGGCAGTAACCTCTTCGACCTCAGCCACAGCAACTTCTTGCTAGAAACATCACCAAAGGCAAGGGAAGCAAGGGCAAAAATGAATTATTGGGACTTCATCAAGATCAAAAGCTTTTGCACAGCAAAGGAAAGAGTCAACAAAACCAAAAGACAACTGACAGAATGGGAGAAGATATTTGCAAAGGACATATCAGATAAAGGGCTAGTATCCAAAATCCATAAAGAACTTAACAAACTCAACACCCAAAGAACAAATAATCCAATCAAGAAATGGGCAGAGGACATGAATAGACATTTCTGCAAAGAAGACATCCAGATAGCCAACAGACACATGAAAAAGTGCTCCACATCACTGGGCATCAGGGAAATACAAATCAAAATCACAGTGAGATACCACCTCACACCAGTCAGAATGACTAAAATTAACAAGTCAGGAAACGACAGATGTTGGCAAGGATGCAGAGAAAGGGGAGCCCTCCTCCACTGTTGATGGGAATGCAAGCTGGTGCAGTCACTCTGGAAAACAGCATGGAAGTTCCTTAAAAAGTTGAAAATATAGCTACCCTATGACCCAGCAATCACACTACTTCCTGGGTATTTACCTCAAAATACAAATGTAGTGATCTGAAGGGGCACATGCACGTGAATGTGTATAGCAGCAATGTCCACAATAGCCAAACTATGGAAAGAACCTACATGTCCTTCAACAGATGAATGGATAAAGAAGGTGTGGTATATTTATATATAGTGGAATATTATGAAGCCATCCAAAAAAATCTTGCCATTTGCAATGACATGGATGGAACTAGAGGGTATTATGCTAAGTGAAATAAGTCAATCAGAGAAAGACAATTATGATATGATCTCTCTGCTATGAGGAATTTGAGAGGCAGGGTGGGGGGGGGGGGGGGGGAGGGAAAAAATGAAACATGATGGGATCAGGAGGGAGACAAACCAAAAGAGACTCTTAATCTCATGAAACAGAGTGTTGCCGAGGGGTGGAGGGATAGGGTGGCTGGGTGATGGACACTGGGAAGGGTATGTGCTATGGTGAGTGCTGTGAAAAGTGTAAGCCTGATGATTCACAGACCTGTACTCTTGGGGCAAATAATACATTATATGTTAATAAAGAATAAAAATTTAAAAAAATTTTAAAAAAGAATGTTTTCTTATAAGACTTCTTAATTTTGTCTTTATTAAAAGTGCTTTGCCCATGACTAAAAACAACCAACCAACCAACTACCCAACACATTGCCAAGATTTTCTCCTAGTGTTGTTAGTGGTGATCATAGCAGTGATAATGATGATGGCATTAAGCCCTGACTTCAAGAATTTATTTTATTCTAACAAATGAGATAAAATCTAAGATTTATTTCTTTATTCATTAGCTTATTTCATTCATTCAATTTCCAACTGCTTACCTTGTGGGCTGAAAACCAATCTTAACACATTGTAAATGCCTTAAATGAGTGTTTTCTGGTTCCTTTTTTAATCCATTAATCTGTATGTCTTATTCTCTGCTCAGATAAAACTCTCCACTTTTTTAGTTTTGCAATATATTTACAAGGAGCTGAGGCTCCCTCATTATACTATTATGTCAGAATTCTTCCAGCTGTTTTCACAAATTTCTTTTCATACAATGTTGGTGGACATTTTAATTCATTTATAAATAGTAAACACCTAAAATATATTATATTTCTACATTTTAAGGTTTTTATATTGTACAAAGACTGCAATTCTGAAACCATCCAGAAGAGACTTTTTTTTAAGTTGCCAGAATTGTATTAAAAAAAAAAATATATATATATATATATATTGTTTTTCTATCCAAGAATATGGTTAAGTTTTTCCATTTGTTTAAATCATATTTTTCATAATCTGAGTAGCATTTAAAGTTTTTCTTTCTAAAATTATGCAATTTTTTGTTAACTTTATACATACATATTTTCTTGTACATAGTTATTGCAAGTGATATCTTTTATTCCATTATAATTTGAACAGCCATCTATAAAAGAAAAGTTGATGGGTTATATGAATCTTTTTTTTCAGCCACTCTTCTGTATTCTCTTGATATTTCTTCAGTTTTTTTTATTTAAAAATGCTTTTTTCAGATACATAAAATCATACTATTTGTCAAAAATGATCAATTTTCCACTTTTTAAAACAATTTTTATATTTTTCAGTTATTCGTCTTGCCTAATTACACAGACTAGTACATTAAGAACATACCAGATAGTACTGAAATCTGAAGGTATCTTTGTTTTTTTCTAACTTGAAAGGTTAATACATTTGTATGGATGCTGGCTTTCTTATAAACTTTTAGATGAAATGAAAGGCAGCCCAAAGGTACACTGCTTTCCACTCCATTCGTGAACCTGAGGAGCGCTGGGCAGGCACTGGAGGCTGCCAATTCTTCCCTTAATTCTCATCTGTCCCATCCTGAAGTTGAGGAGAAACATGCCACATAGTTCCATTTATAATTGCTTTATGAGGTATTTTTAATAATCGGTATGTGCAATATTAACTGATTTTATGTGGAAATAATAAAAAAATAGAGTGTTTTAAGAAGGGAAATGTCTCACTAACATATCTATGTTCACACACGTGTACATATATATTACCAACATGGCATGAAGCTGGCAGAGGAGCTCAGTGTCAGAGTAGTTTTGGTTTTATTCCTAATTTTCCTGTATAGACATTTTCATTATTCCAATAAAGAGAAACCTAAATATGTTTGTGACTTTCATCTTAGCTTTTGTGAAGTCTTTCTTTTGCCTCTTACCATTAAAACTTGTGTGTTTGAAATCTTTACAAGTAAATGAGCTGAAACAAATAAAATTAATTCACTTGGGATTTTGTAGACATCTGGTGGAGTTATTTTCTGAGTAATTAGAACGAGAGGTGGGACGATTCCCTGAAGTAAAGCTACCGTACAGTTGGATACCCATTTATTTCCACAGCCATCAGATTGCAGGCAGTGAGCATATTGATTCACAAATTGACAAACAATTATGTAGAGCTGCCACCTGATTTTCTAAGACCATTTGTGTTTTATCAGTATATGCTTCACATGCTTTTCTAAAAGATGCCTTTTCTCTGTCCTCTCACAGTCTGTTTCATTTCATTATATCCCATCACCTCAATGTGCCCTTCCCATGGTTAGAGACAGCGAACATAGAGCCCCCTCAAGAGCTGCTCTCTGCTCAACCTTGGTTAATCCAACATTTGGGTACAAATATGAATGAATTACAATTTAGCTTTTGACTACATATACCTATTTTGGTAGGTAGAGATAAAGAAAATAAAGATATTGAAATGCTTCCTATTTAGCTTGGAAATGTTGTTCAGTGAAATCTTATTATTTAAGATATGTCTTAATATTATAAATCATAGATCTGGAATGGATTGGAGAATTCCATTGTTATTTGTTCCAAATATTATTCTCACTATTAGAGAGCAAAAGCACTTAAACCACTCTAGAAAGATACACATCTTTTCAGTTTATAATAACTGGAAGAGATTACACAACTATCTTCAGTCACCCATCATGGAATAAAAAGATGCTATCAAGAAAGTTTCCTTTTTAGCCAATCTAAATCCCACAGGTTATTAAAATCTACTTTATCGTCTCTCTGCCTTTAGTATTTTAGTGTCAGGGATAATATTTGCAGAGCAATAAAGTCAGGCATTTTCACCATGCCAGGAACAGAGATAATCTGATCAAGGCCCACCCAGATGGTGGCTACACTCACCCCTTTGCCTCTTCCTGGATCCCACACTATCACTGTTCTCAGTCACTCTCAATTTAACTCTACATAAGAGATAGATAATTAGGATTTATTTTCAGATGTAAGCCAAGGGCACAGGTTCTTTGAATCTGCAATGTTTACAAATTGTTTAAAAATACAAAGGGAAATTATGCATGCAAATTGACATTTGATAGTTGTAAATAAAAATGGCAAACTTATCCTTAATTGAAAATGTTCCCCAATCTCAGGATTTTAGACCTGACAACAGAATTGACACATGAGTGAAATTCATCTTTGACTAGGGCACTTGCCAATCATCCTGTCTATTCATTTTTCTCATTTATCTTTTTGAGGATGAACTATGTCCGTCAGGAATCAAGTCAAGATTTATTGATCACATTTTACTTTGCAATGCGTGGAATGAGACCAGTTTCTACTCAAACTGAACCAAAACTTTTGCCAAAGGATAATTGCTCTATTTTTATTCTCACAATTGAAAGAATAGTATGACATCATGCCAAAGTGGTGAGTTAGTGAATACTCAACAGTAGTCCAAATGCAGCAGAAAACTCACCAGAGGTTTCGTCTACTCTCTCATCCACTATGTGGTCCTTCTGATGAACCCATTCACTATTGCACTTGAAGTAGATCTGGGTGGCGGGACTGGCTTTACAATACAGGTTCACAGGCTTATTCTTCACAATATAAGCTTCTTCAGGCTCAATAAGAAAATGTGGTAGAGGTTCAGGTGGATCGGATGGAAAGGTTTCTGGGAGTTCATGAAAAAAGTCGTCGTCTGGTGAAACAAGAAGAAAGTGGAAAACAGTCAAATCATAGTAGCCACTTGCCATTTATTTGATATTCATTTATAAACAATGACTCATAAATGATCTAATTAAGGATGTGTGTGCCTGCTATGCACCTGCTGTGTGTTAGGTCTCTTATTGGTTGTACAAGAAATATTTTGGTTATTACTCTCATTTTTATGCATGGTGAAACTCAACATCAGGAACGGTAAATATCTTGCCCCGAGCATGCATGTAGTAAAGAGCACAACTGGCACCAGAACCCAGGTTTGTCTCACTCAAAGACTGTGATCTTCCCAATATACTACTACGCCTCCCACTACACAGTGTTCCCCTTAAGAGCTGACAAAAGCAAAAATGGTTTCATTAGAAAAATTTGTTTGAAAAATATAAGGCTCATAGGTAAACCTTAAGTTCTTTGCATGAAGCTGAGAAGGACCACTAAGAACATGAAATTTATGATCTTGAAGTTCAGATTCAAACCTATCTTTATTTTCAAAAGATACCACTGCATGACATTGTCATTCACTTATTCATTCATTCAACCAAAAGTATTTATTGAGCTCAGGATTATTCTCAGCTCTATAAAGAGAGATAATAATATTGAGTCAGTCAACAGTAGATTGATAGTAGAGCCTAGAGCCTAGCAATCCTGTTTGGTCTTATTTAGAAACCATACCTCAAATATCAGATGTATGATATGACTAGTCAAACCTATCCTCATTAGAATATTACTGAGTATTAGCATGAACAACAATAGTCAATAGTCTCATTTTCTATAGTACTGAAAATTATCAAATATATTGCTCCCACTTTGCTGTTTCAACATCACTGAATAAACAAAACTCCAAAACCACCTGAGATACTTATACACTCGGAGGTAGGTTTTTCATAACTTGAGTTCTGTACGATTCCAAATAAAAACAGAAAATTTAAAAATGCCCTAAAAAACCCTATTACCATATTTCACAAAAGTCAAGGTAAAAAGTCTCTCCAATTCACTGAAACTAAGTTAGACCTGATAATTTTCTTCCTGTGACAGATTGTGGGGAGCAAAACTATTGTTCATTCTGCAACCCAGGCTATTATGTAAGGTCAAAGGTGTGAGGTTCAAATTAAAAGTTTTAAAAATTCTTTAAAAGTATACACATTTGGTAGCAAATACATGACGTAGTATAGGTAAAGTCTTGTTGCTCATACATTACCTTAGAACCTATTTTATTACACATTCCGTTGTTGCTCTATTTGGGGAGATGGACATTTGTCAGATGGCCATTTGTCTGCTAAGAAATCTGGTCTAGCACTTTTTCCATCTAGCTCATGGGACAGCTGTCAAACAGCAACCGTGTTTGATCTCTGCCAACATGTTCTGCAGTAAAAATCGGCTTCACTTGCATCACAGACACAACTAGCTTTCAAAGCTCCTCCCAGATGATAAACTTCTGACACGGGGATGTAAATGATGCTTCCTGTAGCTAGCTTTCTTTCTCACTTTACTTCCTTAATTTGCTTTCTTCTGGCAGGGCATCATCTCTGGTTTTTCCACTGCGGAACATCAAGGATCCAAACTGTCGGCTAACTAAAGAATAACCTTGTTTCCATCAATTTCGGCTTCTTTAGTCAATGTGCAAGAACATTCAAAACTGCTTGAATAAACATAGTTCAGAAAGGCAAAGGAATAGGGGACTGGGGTATTGACAGATCCATCAACATAAAGCTGAGATCTTGAAGGTCTTATTCACAATGCCTTCCTATGTTATTGTTATATGTAATGATAGACAGTTCTGATAGTCAATAGAGAGCCACAAAATATCAAACTGAAATTCTGTAAAATGTTTGCTGTTGTTTTTAATTTTTATTACTCAAGAAGGCACGGTGTTGATTCCTTTCTTTTTTTACTATTTTTTTTAAAGATTTTATTTATTTATTTGATAGACAGAGAGAGAGAGGCAGGAAGCAGGTAGGCAGAGAGGCAGAGAGAGAGAGGAGGAAGCAGGCTGTCTGCAGGGCAGAGAGCCCGATGCGGGGCTCTATCCCACAACCCTGGGATCATGACCCAAGCCGAAGGCAGCGGCTTTAACCCGCTGAGCCACCCAGGCGCCCCTTATTTATTTATTTGACAGAGAGAGATCACAAGTAGGCAGAGAGGCAGGCAGAGAGAGGAAGGGAAGCAGGCTCCCCGCTGAGCAGAGAGGCCCAATGCGGGGCTCGATCCCAGGACCCTGAGATCATGACCTGAGCCGAAGGCAGAGGCTTTAACCCACTGAGCCACCCAGGCGCCCCTCTTTTTTTACTATTGGTGTATATTTAAACATACCAAAATGTGTATGCATTTTAATATGTTTATTCAGGTTTCCAAAATATAAAAAGCTTTCCTTTCAGTCATTGTTTTAGAAAGTGAGATTTGTTCCTTTAGAAGGAATGATGATTGCAAAATATCAGAGGACTGTTTACTACCTTACATTATTCAATCATGTAGCAAAGTACTTATGTATTCACATCCTACAGAAAGATAGGCACTAAAAATTGATTACCCTTTCTTGCCCAAAGCATGTATTTCTTTCTCCTGATTATTTCATTGTAAATTACTGGGAAGACTAATGGAAGCTGGGAAAGTCACACATATGTTTTCAACTCAAAAGGGGCTCTGTTAAGTGCTGGAAAAGATAGTAATGATTTAATGACATATTTAAAAAAAATGTATGGACAAACTAATTTTGTATTCCTTAGCTTTGAGTTTTAAGACAAGAGGGTCACTACCAGTAAAGAGAAATAATTCTACATTTTGGTTTGAAGCTTCATCAAGTGTTGATTTTTCAAGGTGTTCGTTAAATAACACTTAGTATGCAACTTATTAAGGAAGGATTCCATCATTTGAAATATTTTCATTTTGTGGTAAGTACAATTTTTTTTTACATATTATTCTAGTTTCTGCATAAACCCCATCTCTTAAGTAGGATCTAGGGAGATGCCTTAACCAATGACATCATATTAGTTTGTTACAATTTCTTATAACACACATACACTGTTTAAGTCTATGGCTAGATAAATTCACGTCAGGCAATATGGCACATTACTTCTAGTGCTCAATTCAGGGGATGGGAATGGTACTTCTAAAGATAATTTTCAAGACCTTGAGTCAGTAAGATATAAAGAAGGGGGTAGATTTGACAAAATGGGAATGGGCTGATTATCAGCGGGCTCATGTGCTGCTGGGAAATTCTTCCTTTCTTCATTTGCAAGAAGGTGGTCTGGACACCATGTGGACCATGTCAGCTGGCCCAGACAACAACTCCTCCACCATCGGGTCATGTATGTTAAGACAATACTTTCTTTGCTCTAGACAGAAATGATAAGTATCAGCATTAATTTCAGAAATTGTCTTTTAATGAAATGTCATCTTAAATTTTTTTTCTAGAGTGTGTTTTGAAAATCAAACAAGCAAGCCAATTCTCTTCAGCCAAAATTATCAAGGAAAACTTCTGAGTATTTAAACCTCTAGCATGTATTTAACAAGAAAAAATTGACTATCTCCAAATACCATGTGCATTTAACAAGGGAAAAGTGATCATCTCCAAATACCATGTGTATTTAATAAGGAAACAAGGACCGTCTTCAAATACCATGTCTATTTAACAAGGAAAAAGTGGTCATCTCCAAATACCATGTATTTAACAAGGAAAAAATTATCTCCAAATGAGCATCTACAGATACCTCTTCATGAACACTCAGCTCCTCTGCACTGTGTGTGTGTACTTGTCTTGCACACATATGGAGGAATCTACTTTTCCATTTTGGCAACCAGTTTTATGCAACTATTACCAATTTTCAGAAGCCAGAAATATATAACAAGTGCTTAATGCTAGAATGAAAGCTCTTTTGGAGGCAGAAATTATTGTCATATTCATTTTTATTTTCCATTAAGTCTAGCATTCTGCCAGGCACACTATAGGTGGTCAGTAAGAATCTTATAAAAGCACGGATATTCTACAAATGGCAACTATGATCATTCGGAAAGGGTTCATGAGGTATTTTAGAGTTCACAGCACCTCAAATGCATTTACACACCAAAGGTTGTAACAATAGTAAGATCTCCAAACTGGACTGGCTACAAACTTTGTGTGACCTAATGCAGAGTGAAGATTTGGCAATCCTCGTTGTATTAGGAATTCTGAAACGGTGACAGATAAACATTAAACCAAGAGTCCTGTGTGACAGCACAGGTCACATACCCATGAAGTCAGTCCTGTCTACCTTCAAGTGTCAGTTAACTGAACATTCTACAAGGAAAAATCTGAGAATTAAAATTATATCTTTATTAGTAGATTTTTGTTTTGGAACTTACTCGCTATTTCCCAGCTTCTCATGGTGATTCGATGTTTTCTAGAAGAATCATGGCTTTCCAGAGAGAGAAACTCAGCCTCCAAATAAGTCTCTAAGTAAGTTTGCTTGCAACGGCGTGCAAGGGAAAGTGTGCGATTTTATTTGTTCATGGCTTTCCCTTTGGATGTACTCCAGTGCTCATCCATGTGTCTGACTGAAAACAAGGAAACTCCCTGCAACACAAAAGCTAAGTCTTTTGGGGCATTAGCAGACTCCTTAAGACATGGATATAATACAGTCTGAGATTTTAAAGTTCAATACGTGGAGATAACAAGGTTTGAGATTCTACCTTGAGTTGGTAGACTATTATATACTGAGATCAGTTGCTAGTGTGCAATTCATTTTACTATCCAAATAAACCAGCTTTCTGATACTATTAAGGTCATGCTGCAAAACTTGAAGCTATAAAAGAACAATTTATTTTTCAGCAGGGAGATCAGTGAATGCATCCTATTAATACTTTATTTCTTAATATAAATATCTAAAGAGCACTGAAGTATTCAGTGAGATAATGGCAACTCAATTTGTGAACAGCAACTTCAGACAATGAACTTATTTCTGGCAAAGTGCCACAGTTATCCCAAATTATTATATTTTATATTATATTATAAAGGCACACCCCAGATGCTAATACAGATGGCATTATTCTAATCGGGCCATACGACTTGATTAATAAAATTGCTAAATAAGTTTTCTGCATGTAGTTCATTCAAATTAACAAAGTAAAATTTCCAAAGTTGGCTTTATTCTGTACATTGAAATCACGATTAGCTTAAAACTATTTTTGCCTTTTCAATTTTGTTGTAATATTATTATTCATCTTACTCTCCTGTAACATTTGACTTAATTTTCCACTTTCTACTGTTACTCAATATTGATTTTACCATTTTCACCTTGATATCAGGTAAATCTTAATATTTCCTTTTCTGTTGTCTCACATAGACTTTGTTTTTTCATTTATATACAAGAAGAGAAAGCTTTGCACCATGTATTATTTTTATAGACTTTCATTCCACCTAAATCTTGACAGAAAAATCTTATGCTATGAACATCAATCTAGGAAGCTTACGTTGCTGGTTTTATTGCTATGTATCAAGCCTTAATTTTCATCAACTTAATACATAAGTTTCTATATTTCTGAATCATAAGGCTTAAACTATTATTGCTTATATCATAAAATATAGGACTATTATCTCTTTGTCTGAGACCTGAAGCGTATTCTTCTGAAATGGAATTTACTTCCAAATGATTCAAGAGCAATTTAAAATGAATGACTGCAAAGCTAATTTTATCTGCATTTGGCTGCCCATCCATCAGAGAGATAATTCATGATATATTACAACAAAGGCAGCTGAAATTAACTCTTTGAATGAGACTCTAGCTTATTTTTAATATTTTGATTAAAATATCCTTTGGAAGACAAAGACTATAGTCTATATTTCAAGCAACATATTAATGGATTCATCATTTAAATTTAAGTAGCTGAACATATAATGCCTTAACAGTATTACACAATTTGGAGGTACTGCATGATTCCAATTCCAAAAGAAAAAACTTTTTTTCTTCTTCTTTTCAAGAAATACTTTTGAAATCATGCTTAGACATGATTAATAGTGACACAGAGTCAACATGCTATTGGAGATGCACTTACTTGTGAAATAGAGAGGCACCTGCTTCTGCCCCAGTTTAAGTCTTTATGATCTCTGGATTTTATTACTATAAGTCCTCCTAAATGTTTTCCTGCCTGTAGTCTTTACCTCTACCACATAGTCTATACTGTGCTTTTAGAAAAATGTTTTCAAAAATACATTTACTTTCTTTCTCGATTAATTTAACAAACACAATGTAAACCAAGAAGCTAAGTTTATTTTTGCTCATCAGATTAGCTAAAATATATTGTATGATTGATGAGGAGTTGAGGAAATGTGACTCTTTGCATATACTGGGTATAGTGTAAGTTGGTATCACAGTAGAGAAAAATTGACAGTAAAATTAAAAATTAAATCTCTGCATATGTCCAAATACATCATCCCATTTCTTGGAACACATCTTACAGACAAAATGGCATTTATAGGTGTATGTGTGTGTATATAAATATAATATTATATATTTATATATGTGTGTATGTGTATGTGAGCTACATATCTCATGTGTATATGTGTGTGTACATATGTATATATGTGTATATATAACATATAATGTATACGTGTATATAAATACATGTGTATATATAGAATACATACATATGTATGTATATATATACATATATACACACATACACAAAGATGTTTACTACAGCACTGTTTATTAAAAAATACATGAACTGCATCAACAAAAGGTAGATGGAATTAACTGTTTGAATGAGAACAACTAACAATCAACTGAGGAATGGTTAGGTAATTATTTATGATATGTCCTTCCAAGAGAATACTGTTTTGTCAATAAAACCAAGGAGCAGAATTGTGTGTATTAAATCAGAAGGGCATCCATTAGTCAACTAAGGAGATGAAGCTAGTTTTTGACTAATTTGCATAGAATGATGCCACTTTTGAGAAAGAGAAAGAAAGGAAGGAAGGATGGAAGAGAGAGAAGGAGGGAGGGAGGAAAAGAAAGGAAAGAAAGGCAAAAAAGGAAAGAAGGAAGGAAGGAAGGAAGGAAGGAAGAAAGAAAGAAAGAAAGAAAGAAAGAAAGAAAGAAAGAAAGAAAGAAAGAAAAAGAGAGGGAGGGAGGGAGGAAGAAAGAGAAGGAAAGAAAAAAGAAAAAAGAAAAAGGGTGGGAGGGAGAAAGAACCAGCATGCAACACCTAGGTGAGTGCTTGAGTGACCAGTGACTCTAGCCTTCCCAGGTTAACAAACCAAATGGGCCATTACACTCCACACAACATCATCATCCTGTTTCGTAACTCTTACTCATTCTTCAGATATCAGACATCCCTTCTTCTGAAGGCCCCTCACCTCCAAATCCTGGACCTCAGCCCCTGGTCTCATCTCCCATTGCTCTCTACTCTTCTTGTTTATTATTTCTTCCCCACTAGAAGGCAAGTTCAGAGCTTTAGGAACAGTGTTTGTCTTTTTTTTTTTTTTTAAAGATTTTATTTATTTGTTTGACAGAGAGAGAGAGATCACAAATAGGCAGACAGAGAGAAGCTCCCTGCTGAGCAGAGAGTCCGATGTGGGACTCAATTCCAGGACCCTAAGATCATGACCTGAGCTGAAGGCAGAAACTTTAACCCAATGAGCTACCCAGGTGCCCAGGAATAGTGCTCGTCTTAATTCATTCCTGCATAACAAATACCTAGTCCAGTGCCTGGCAAGGACTGCAGGGTTTTCTTTCTTTCTTTTTTTTCTTTTCACTTGAATTGTTGCTCCTAAAGAAGTTCCTATATGATAAGACAGAAGTACGTAGGAATTACTCTAGCAACAGAAATAATGAGAAGAAATCCTTATACAAAATACAACAGAAATATATGGATATCTAAAAGGTAGTCCTTCAGCATTTATAAGGACAGATCCTGTCCCCACGTGAAAAAAATTATATCTATCTTCTATGCAAATATTAATGTCATATATCATGAAATGTAATAGCCTTGGACTAAATATATTCCCTCACTAAATAATCAAAGTTGAATCTAAAACATTTTGTGTGTGGAAAATAATATGATACATCTAATGACTGTGCCTCCTCAACCTCTTGGCCTCATTTAAGGCTTGACTTCATTGCACCACTCCCTCCTTTTTGAAACTTTCTCCTCCCTTGGGAACTGTGCATTAGCACTAGATTGCTTCCCATACTATCTTTTTGACCTTTCTCTTTGTTTTCTGCTGTTTGAGTACAGTCAGATTCTTACCAAGTTTCTCTCCTTTAGTCTCTCCCTTGAGCATCTCACCCACAACACTGGCTTCAGTTATCAGATTGTGTCACACACACAGTCTTCCGTTCCACCTCCTTTCTTCTTAAAATCCTTTGATGCCTTTGCATTGACCAAAACAAAATCAGATTCTCTACCAAGGCCAGTGAGGACCCACTTGATCTGATTGCTGCTGGCCTCTATGTTTCATTTCCTACCCTCATGTCCTCATGACCTTTTCACCATTCTCAAGACAGACAGTATGGTGTTTGTATCTTTTTTTTTTAATCTTTAAAAAAAATTTTTTTTGAAGGGGGACCTGGGTGGCTCAGTGGGTTAAAGCTTCTGCCTTCGGCTCGGGTCATGATCTCAGGGTCCTGGGATCGAGCCCTGCATGGGGCTCTCTGCTCAGCGAGGAGCCTTCTTCCTCCTCTCTCTCTCTGCCTGCTTCTCTGCCTGCTTGTGCTCTCTGTCTGTCAAATAAATAAACAAAGAAATCTTAAAAAATTTTTTTTAAGATTTTATTTATTTATTTGACAGACAGAGCATAAGTAGGCAGAGAGGCAGGCAGAGGGGTGCGGGGGAAGCAGGCTCCCTAATGAAGCAGATGCAGGACTCGATCCCAGAATCCTGGGATCATGACCTGAGCCCAAGGCAGCGGCTTAACCCACTGAGCCACCCAGGTGCCCCTGTTGTTTGTATCTGTGAACGCACCCAAATCAGGCCTACCCTAGGGCATTTGTACAAACTCTTCATTCCTGTAGAAAAGATCTCTCTCCTTGCCATTTAGGTTTCAGCTCAAGATGTCTCCTACACATAGAGATTCTTGATCACCCAGTCTCAATCTCATGATGTGTTTCTTCAAGAACACATCATTCTATTTGATTTCTTCGTATAACCTATCACTCTCAAATAAGTTTGTTTACTAAGTTAGTTGTCTCTTTTCTTTTCCCCTCCCACAAAACTCAAAGCATTATGGGATTAGAGGACTTTATTTTGTTCAACCGTCTAATCTCAGCATCAACATCAGATGAACATCTTCCCTCTAAAAGTAGCTTCTCTTTTTGACTCAACTCCTTATTTCTGATTGATTGTAGTATCATTCCCACAGTCAGAAGCTTGGAGTTCTGTCTCTCCATCAGGTCCAACTGAGTTATGTGTACAATGAAGATCAGCTCCATATTGTTTCTCTCACCATTAACCCCTATTCTCTTTTCTGTTGCTGCTGCTCAAATTGAAGCCCGTACCACTTGCAAACGAATTATTACAAGGGTTATGCTACTGACTGGCTTTGCTGCAGACTTGCTCCTGATTTTCCTCTTTCAATCCCAGCTGTCCCACTTCTAAGTGGAAGACAGAATCATAACAGCTTCTGCTGGAAACTGTGTTCAACAGAGCACGGCCAAAAATTTACTCAATTTTCAGCTTATTTACCACTGTTCCACCAAAACCAAAATTGGTGATACCATACTCCACACTAAGGTAGCTTTTTCAATGTTTTCCCACATGCATGTTAGCTGTGCATGTGATGCTTTATTTCCTATTGACTCTTCAATGCCTGTTTCAATGTCACTGAGAAATCTATTCCTAATCCTCCCAGAGATAACTGTTCCTTACTGTTCGATTGTGAAAATATTTTGATGCAATTTGAAAGGCCCAGTCATTTCTGTATTCCTTCCTATAGTCCTTAGTAGGTTCTAAAACTTTTATTCAATCAAAGTGAACACATCTAAAATTGATTACTTGCTCCAAGGACTATGAAAAATATTTATTACTTCCCCATAGTAATGTATTATGATAATTCAAATTACCTGAATATAGTCTCTCTATCCATATACTTATCAAAAAATCTGTACTTTTTTTAAACTTTGATGGAAGTTTTCAAGTATGTGAAAAATGATAAAACAAAGAACCCGAGCACCCAAAACCCAGCTTCTGGGAATTTCAGCATTCACATGTAAAGGGAACTGAACATATCAGAATGCTAGGATGAGATAGCAAAGGAGACAAATGTCACCAAATTAAGAATAAGAATTAAATTAAAAATATTGGAAACAATGAAAATAAAATCAATGGCAATATATGTACAATGTTCAGCCATAAAATTAAGACCTAAAAATAATAATGATCAATGATAAGAACACACAATTTATATTTTTAAAATGTGACCGTTAAAAAACTGTAATCTCAGATTTCACATGCAAATTAGAAACTCTTTTTAGTGACTGTTGAGTGAAGAAATTATCCCTTCAATTTAGTGAAATAATTAATAATACACCTAAAATGTACACTACTCTATGGATCCATAAGGAAGTTCATGAATAAAGGAAACTTCAAGGTTATAAAATCTTGATCTTTCAAGAACTGTCTTCAACTTTTTCCTCCTTCTCACTTCCAACATGAAAACAATCAACAGCGCTAATTTTATAGCCTACCTATTTCTTGAATCTGCCTCTTTTTCTGTTTCTTTTTTTTTTTTTTTAAGAATTTATTGATTTGACAGAGAATGAGAGAAAGAGAGAGAACACAAGCAGGGGGAGCAGCAGAGGGAGAGGGGGAAGCAGGCTCCCCATTCAGCAGGGAACCCGATGCTGGACTTGATCCCAGGACACTGAGATCATGACCTGAGCCAAAGGCAGAGGCTTAACCCACTGAGCCACCAAGGCTCCCCTCTTTTTCTGTTTCTGATTCCACTGCCACCATCATTTCTCACCATTTTCAAAGCCTCATTGGTGTTATCCCTTGCCTCCTGATTAAAGGCAAGTTCTCTGTTTAAATCCTAAACCTCCTTTCTCATAAGATCAATACAAGCTCATCAACGTGGTGCACAAGCCCCTCTGTGATCTAATGTGTGTGTACCTTCACACCTTCCTTTCTCACCATTCCATTCCCTGTCCTTTACGTTCCAACAACACAGTCCATCTACTGTCTTCTGGACACAACCTGCAGTTTCTACACCTTCTGCTTCTGTGCCCCTCCTCTCCTATTTCACTGTTTCTACTCATCCTCTAAACTCCACCTCAGGCCATCATTTCTTCCAGGCAGTTTTCTCTTCCTTTCCTACCTCTGCCAGCGTAGAACCTACCTCTCTTCTAGTCCTAGTGATTACTTTGTTAGAGGCTTAAAAATACTTCTAGCACTGCCTTTTATAATAACTTTGTAGTGAACTAACTGGCTCTTATTATAGTCTTTGGAACTGATTATATACTTTTTGAATAAATGGGTGCAGGGCTTTCTGTATCCAGGGGAGACCACAGACTTTTGGTCTGAACTGGGTAACTGCTATGAAAATCGACTTTGGGACCCCACAGGCTTGGATTTGCATCTCAGCACCACTTTCTACTGTGCATGACTTTTGGCATTTCACCTAATCTCAGTTTCCATGACTATAAAACGAGTAGGCAGGGAGCCTGGGTGGCTCAGTCAGTTAAGCATTTGCCTTTGGCCCAGGTCATGATCCTAGTGTCCTGGGATCAGGCCACAGTCCATCTCCCTCTCCTTCTGCTGCTTCCTCTGCTTGTGCTGTCTCTCACTCTCAAATAAAGAAATAAAATCTTTTGAGAAAGTAAAATAAAATGGGGAGACAAAGCAAGGTGGTGATAGTGTGCGGGGTATGTGAAGTAAAGCAATAGGAATGATTCAGCATAAAGCTGACCACAGATAAGATCTTCACATATGGTAACTATTTTATTGTTTCTTGTTGTATTGCTGTTGTGGATACTAACCCTCTCTCATTTTCCCAACTTCCCATGTGTACTAGGAAGTCTTTAATCTGTCTTCCCAAAGTATCCTTTCTGACCAGTGCCTAGTAAACTCCTATTCTTCTTTCCAAGTTCATCTCAAATTTCATCCCCTCCAGGAATTCATTCTAGACTCTTTGAGCATGGATTTGTTGTCTTCTCTCTGTTAATACCCAAAATATGTATTGCTATGTCATTGCATTTGATACAGTGATAGGTCGCATTGAACTCTTCTGTGCCCCACTACACAGAGAGCTAATTTCAATATAATTATTTGTAATTCATTCATGAATTTATAACATGCAGCCACATTTGGTATGTAACAGGACCAAAGGACGATATTTGTTGAGTAAACTGATGAAAAGATACATAAATTCCTCAAACTGTAAGTTTCCAGATTTTTTTTCAAATCTAGAGATGTGAATACTTCTTATTTTCCTACTTTGTAAAAAATAAAACTTTAGATTTTGTATTAGTGTCCTCCTATGAGTCCTCATTCTTTCTTGGGGATATAGAAAATAGTTTTGTCCCACTACAGTTTTCTTCTTTTAAATTTTGGGCATAATTTATAAATAAAATATCAGGATTTGCTTTCTCATTAGTAATCTCCCTACACACCAACACCACTCACCTTATCACTTCTCAAAATAGTTTTACTAGTCAGGGACTGGTTTAGAGGAGCCAGGAGCAGGTGATGAGAGGAACTCTGCTGGTGAGTCAGAAGCCCGATGCTGGTCCTCATCACGCTCCCAATTATTTATTGCTTTTGTAAGTATGGTTAGGTAGGTAGGTAGGCTGATAAGTAGGTCTATATGGTATGAACAAAAATCCAAGGTGTGAGTACACCATACACAGGAAGAGTGGAGCTTCTAGAACCTGAGAGCACTCTAGAAGTCCTCTAGTCAAGAAGTCTTTGCTTCCATCATGACTGTGCTCAAGACTGCGGGAGGGAGGCCAGGGGTCCAAAGGTGGGGAGAAAGAGCTCAGAGAATTGTTTTATTTCTTTGTGCCTTGTCTCCCTGGCTGGGTGCTTGTACGAGAACATAGAACGCGGAGAACATGGGTGAGTAATGCTTATGGCTGCAGGAAACTAATGTGATGTATAGTTAAATATCTACATAGAATTTTGGTTCAATTTTCTCATCTTATAGAAAAGGAAACTGAGGCCCAGACAGTCTGAGTGAGTGACTTGTCTGAGATTGTGTGATTATTAAGTGACAGGAGTAGATGTGTCAGGCCAATCT
The DNA here is from genome assembly GCA_003697995.1 of Taxidea taxus jeffersonii. Classification (NCBI taxonomy): domain Eukaryota; kingdom Metazoa; phylum Chordata; class Mammalia; order Carnivora; family Mustelidae; genus Taxidea; species Taxidea taxus. Next base: position 148,040 of record ML111091.1, read on the forward strand.
CAAGATTTCCTGGCTCTGGTATATATTTTCTGATTATATAAGTTCTGTAGCACCATTTCAATACCCTCTTCTAATTCACTTGATAATTTATTTTATCTTCTTATTTTTGAGCTACCCATAAACTATTGCCTTTTTAATGCTGTTATGGTTTTTTAAAAATTGCATATTTTAAATTTTATTTATTCCAGTTGCTGAAATTCTATAATAAAGAAACAAATAACAAAAATGGAAATTCAACCCTCAAACTCCCTCCCATTCCCCATTCTACCAAGTTTTGACACTAGTTGTTTTGTTCTGGACCTTTCTATCTGCGGTTACTTATGTATGTGCAAATGTATGTGCAAATGTGTGTGGATAAAATATAAAATGTGGAGACAAACCATGAGAGACTGTGGACTCTGAGAAACAAACTGAGGGTTTTGGAGGGGAGGAGGTAAGGGGTTGGGTGAGCCTGGTGGTGGGTATTGTGGAGGGCATATATGGCATGGAGCACTGGGTGTGGGGCATAAACAATGAATTTTGGAACACTGAAAAGAAATAAAATAAAATGGGAAAAAATAAAAGGAAATATATAAGCATATGTTTTGTATTGACTACTGCTTTTCACAGTAAATTCTCTGCCTCACTTGATCCATCACTTGCCATAGTTGGTGTTATCATATGCCTACTATGTTCTAAACACTGTCCTACAATGTTTAGGATAAGCTAACATCTAATGTTAAAACTGAAAACATCACTGCACATTTACAGTTTTGGTAATGTTTACAGGACACCAAAATTTCTGCACAGGTTTTAAAACAGAAACAAACAATATCATTGTTATCTTTAGCTCTAGTAATTGAATTCTGGATCCATGTGTGTGTATTATTTAAAATTATAGTTTCCAAGTGGCATGTGATATAAATTCACATTTCACATCTTTGCCAAGAAAAGATTAATTCACTGATTGTGGGAGGGTACTGATTATGAGCCAGTACCCCCACTTTTTAATCCCTTTTGATGGAACAAATGACATTCTTCCAAAATTTGCTCTTTTGGAAGATAATATACCCAGGATCCTGAAGAAGATAGTAAGGGTATGAATCACCTCCAGAAAGGCACAGGGTTGGTTAATGTTTCACATTTTCACCTCCCCTGCCACTGGAAATCACAACACTTGACACTGGGTCACAAAATTATTAAACCTTAAAGTAGCAAAACTTCCTTCTCCATGTGAGACCTCACTTCTCCTTGACACTTTACTCCTAAAACCCCCCTAGGCTCCTGGCCTTTTCTCTCTGCCTTTAACCCCCATAACTAATTAAATCTGGACAAGACTTTGGTGAAAATAGTTTTCCTTCAAAGTTATTCATTCAATGTTCCCTTAAGGCATTCTTTGTCACTTTAGCCTAGCCTGCCATCTTTACATGAAGTTGAAAGAGGTAAGCTATTTTTAGAAAATAAAAACTCTTTCAAGACCTAAGTCTACCTTGATGTTTCAAATAAATACTAGATGCTAAAATATGACAAAAGCTTCAACACTCTTAGAAGTTTACAAATAAACAAAAAGTTCCAAAGACTCTGGTCTCATTTAAAGAAAGTTAAACTTAAAAAAAATGACTATTATATTTGGAAGTACTTTTCTTGGGGTCTATAACTAAATTCTTTGACAAAAATGGAAAAGGATTAACTAACCAGTACAGTTGAACTTATCCCCAATACATTTGTTTTGGGAATCATATTGGACCTCAGAATTAAGTGGCACGTTAATATTGTCATGTATTTAGAAGAAACCAAAAGTGAAGATCAAAGGAAATAAGGAAATAAGACTGGAAACACAACACTCCTAAGGTATTTTCTCTACAAAGATCAAATTAAAACTTGTCATAATGCCAACTACTTTAAACCTACTTCTACATTTTACAAATAAACAGATATTATTACTTTTATTTTGTTTAAAAATGTAAAGATCAGACACATACCATTTGTTGTTAATCCAGGGTACTCAGCTCTAGGGCAAAAGACTGAATGAGATTTAATAATGGGCTCTATCATCACTTGCTTAAAGCTAGCGACTGTGTCTAAGAAGATGTGAAGGAAGTTTTCTTTATAATACCATTTTTTAAAAAATGATTTAATGATGTCCTATTGCTATCTCATTTCTTAGTTATCTTATGGATGCAAATTTCATAATAAGCTCCTTATGTTCATAGATAAAAACTCGGGTTTTGAAAGTTTGAGTGTGTTTCCCAAGACTGTCCATCCGATGAATGGAAGAGCTGGGAAAGGAATCCAGGCACTCCTAGTTTGTTAAGACTGAGTGATGCTGCCTCCCATAATGTGAAAATTGTGATTTGTCAAATCGCTGCCCATGATTCTCTTACGGTATTATTGTTAGGGACAACATCAAAACAACCATAAAAATACCAAATACAAAGCACTTACAAAGGCCAGGAATCCCACTAAGTACTTTAGATTTATTCCCTATTGTAGGTCTCACAACACCATGGGTGATACTGTTATCTCCATTACTGTAAAGATGAAAAAGCAGGGGTACAAAGAAGCCAACTAGCTTGCCCAAGGTCCACCCAGCTCCTAAGTAGCAGTAATTACCTTTGATGAACATTCAAAGAGAATCATCTGATGAAGAATCATCTCTGTGGAGCTTCTCAAGGAGGCACCAACTTCTATTTGTTAGTTATAGGTCAAAATGGGAAATACACAAATGGTAACTTTTTAATATCATTTTAAACATGATGCATCTGCTAGTCTTTTTAGAAATCACAATGATGTGTTCTTATTGCTCTTTTATTTGGTTAACTTCTTAATTTATTCAACCAACATATTAATAATAACTGCTTTAAATCACCTAGAAAAGTTAATGTCTAAGTTAAAGGAAACAGACATAGCAAATCATTGTCCACAATATGGAGAGGAATAATACAACACAATAGGCACAGAATATGTGCAAGCAATTTGAAAGTTATTAACTGCCACACAGAGTGAGGTATTAGCACTGTTAAAATTATTGTCAAATAAGTAATAACAAGTCAAGACAATCTGTAGAAAGATGTAAGGAAAATACTTGAAGATATATAGTGCAACTCCTCTGCAAAATAAAACAACGCCTAGTTGTTACTCTTGAGCCAGAAATATCTTAAGTCACACTTTCTCCACCTCTAAAGGGCTTCTTCAGAATATCTATAATGTAAATAATGATTATGAACGAATGGAAACTGGAGGCAAAGGAGGTTTATTTGTGGAAAGGTAGGGTACAACTGAGGGGCACTAGGATACAGCTCTGGCCTCTTCCATACAGGAGGCGGATTTCTTTGAACGGTATCCATTTTCCTTTCTCTGGGGCCTCTGTTTTATCAAACCTCCAAAAAAGAAATAGGAGTTGACAATCTTTACAAATATAAAGGAGGCAAACGATTTGTGGAAAGGAAGAATAACAAGGTTTCTTCATGTTAAGGAGGTGTTTTATCAGAAATGCACTCATGCCTGGAAAATCTAGGTCTCTGAGCACATGTGGTTATTTTCAGAAAGGCATACCCTCTCTGTCTTCCACTTCAGTAAACTCAGGGAGTGAAAAACCATTCTGTGAAAGCAGCTAGCTCATTGACATTAACAGCATATCATTTTCCCAAAGTTTGAGAGAGCAATGGATTGATTTCAGGGTTCACAGTGGGGCAGGGCGAGACAGCACGGCTCACATAGCTTTTGGAAACAATATCAATTCATAGAGCTATTTCAAGGTTTCGTGAAATGTGATAAACTACTTGATTGGGTTACATGTTTCCTCCTACAGGGACTATTTTATCTACTCCTCTTAGATAAGTCAGGCTGATTTGTTGTTTTCATCCACTGTCTTTCTTTAAATCTACTTAAATAAGCAGGTTGATTTCAAGGCAGACCCCTAACTCCCTCTTCCTCTGTATGGGTTCAACTCAAGTTCTTGTGAAATCATTATCCTTGCCATACCTCCCAGGCTGACTGCTACAAAAAGTGAATCAAAAAGTAAATAAAACTAAACTAACATAAATATGGGCATCAAAGATATGCTGTTTTATGCAAACGTGGATGCAGAATCATGCGGTATTTATGAAAATGTCTCCAAGGCACTGTGGGCTGTGCAGAGCCAACGCCTATGATTCTCTAGAACCCACACATGTCCCTAGGGCCAAAGTGTCGCTTCACTCTCACCAAAACCAGAACCACATCCAAATCAAGCAAATAAAACCCTTCAAATAGGAGAACAGAGGAACGAGGAAGCTATCTGAACTTGGCTGTTTCTGTTGAGATCACTGCCGGTACTTCAGGGAAAACTTCCATGTGTGTGATCTGTCAGGAAAATCAAGCTGCCTTTTTCATTAATTGGGAAATCAGGTTGAATCCCACTGAGACAAAGACTCAAAAAAATATTTCACCTTACCCATTCACTGCTTCCAGTTCTTCAGTATTCTCAGTCCCATGCTATGGGTCAAAAAAAAAAGTGCTTACTACTGATTCCTTAGTCACCTGGTATGTGACAGGAACAACTGCATAACTGAGAGATCATGTACAAAACATACTGTACTCAGTGCCAGGAGACCCAGGTTGCCCACACAATATCGTCTCTAAGCCTTAGTTTCATCACCTGTTATATGGAGGATAATGTCACGGAAACACGCTTCTCTTTGCCCATCACCCACTTCTTCTTTTGTGACAGAAAGTTTTCCTACACTCTCAGGCCAAATGGTTCCATTTCCCATTCACTTCCCCTCCACCCCATCAGAGATTCTAATCCTGGGACCACAATTACTGGCCCCCCGCCCCCATGAGCACGTGTCCCAAGGTAGTGCCATCAAAACGGAATCTGGGGCTTTTCTGTACAGAAAGGAAAGGTCTGCTGAAAGGACTGTCTGCTAGTATAGCGCTGCTAGTGGCCATCATAATGGGGGATGGAAAAAGCAAGCGTGAACGAAGCCCACACAGAGAAAGGCAGAGCTGAGAGATGTAGAGAGAAAGCCCTGAGGTCGTCTTTCGGGTCAGTGGATCTGGGCTGAAGTCAGATGGATCTGACTCTGGGATGTCTGTTATGTGAACCACTAAATTCAGTTTTTTTCTTTTGACCTTAAGCATTTCATCTGGTCTTCTTTCACTTGTCTCCTGAAGATTCTTAACAATTAGAATGTGAAGACTGAACTGACATACCAATTTGAATAACACTTGTAAGAAGTTCTTATGGGTTTAAACACAAAAGCTAAAATTCTTGGCTTTACAAAATATGCTTTCACTTTTATTCGATTAAATGAAGAAGCTTAAAAAAAAACTTTCCTAGGCCATGGGCACTCTGCCACAGTTTGGCAACACTATAAGAAAATAAAACTAGTACTGTAGGAGTTCAGAGGCAAGCAGGTACACAAACGTGTTAAATGATTATAGGTTACTGTAAAAAAAGTAAAAACTCGGGACTACAACAAATGCAGAGCTACCACATCGCACAAAGCTAGGGGGCGCCAGTCATACCACAGTTTCCTTAGTATCATCCCCTGGAGTAATGCACAGCAGCCCCAGCTCAACCACCTCTGTCAGCTGGGACACTGGGCCAGCCAAGCACTTGCACCAACAGGTATTTACAATCTTCATGAGAGTCCTTGGCTCTTGCATTTTTTAGTGAACTGATTATTGGCGCCTCTCCTTGAGTTTTTGAGGAGAGTTTGTGACAGACAGCTGGTACCCCAGGTTTACTATTACATAAACCAGATGCAAATCCCACTGGCCCTCCTTGGCTGTGTTATCATTTGTTAGCCATCAGCTGGCAGAGGCCCCACTAAATCTAGCATCTGTAAACATTAAATGTTGCATCTCAGGATGACAAAGGTCTCTCTGGGCAGTGGGAGATTCATTGAACATCAGATTAATTATTTGGCAAAACAAGTGGAGCTTTCATGACTCAAACGTCATTTACAACAACATACTTTCACACTGTTGCCTCAGCGACAACACTTCATTTTAAGTGGCAAAATCAAACTAGAAGTAAATTAGTATCCAAATTAATCCAACAGCTGCATGTTTTGATAGTGATTAATATGCACTGAAAAAAAGAGGTTTAGCTCCTCTCTTGTTCTCGGTTACGAGAGAGAGAAAATAGTTCTTTGATATAATGCCCCTTCAGAAGCAGTGCCAAGGTAGTTCATTGTTAAGTTATAAGGACACCACTACCACCACCAACAACCACAACAAATCTGGAAGACCTTCGGGGAAATGCTGATCTCCTCTCCCCTCCTCTTTAATTAATTTATTTATTTTTGAAAAGATTTTATTTATTTATTATTTGACAGAGAGATCACAAGCAGGCAGAGAAGCAGGCAGAGAGAGAGAGGGAAGCAGGCTCCCTGAGGAGCAGAGAACCCGACTCGGGGCCCGATCCCAGGACCCTGGGACGACGACCCGAGCCGAAGGCAGAGGCCCCAACCCACTGAGCCACCCAGGTGCCCCCTCTCGCCTCCTCTTTTACCCTCCCTTCTCCTTTTCTTTTTTCTCTCTTCTCATCTCATCTCTTCTCCTCTCCTCTCTTCCTTCTCCTTCCTTTCCTCTTTCCCTTCCCTTCCCTTCCTTTCTTTTCTTGGGCTCAGACTCAGAGCAGGACGCCTCTCCTTCACAGGACAAGATGGCCTCAGGCCCTACGCTTCGGTTGACTGCTTTACTTTTCCTTAGATATGGAACCTCACCCTTCTGGAAGAAGCAACTCTCATCTGGCGTTTGAATCGTGCTGGCCAAACTCTTTCAATAAAGTGCCACGATGCCAAATCCATACACATCTACAGCCGTATTTACCAATATATTAAGATCTGCTGCTAACTTGGCTGCATGTTCAAAATTACCCAACTCCACCGTACCCTCCACCAACCCCCCCAGGATTTGAAACCCTCTGAAGTACCTTGTGGCCTGTGTGTCGCAAAACATCAAATGTCCAGAGGCTGAAATGTTGAGTTCTCAGCTGATTTGGCTAAGTGCCACCATGCTTGCTAGTTTGCTGAGGAGGCATGGACACGGCAAGAGTTATACTGTATTACTGAGACAGAGGCATGATTTATGTCTCAGTGAGATTCAGTATATAGTGCAATGAGGCAGTTTCAAGTACGTCTATCAAGTATTTCATTTTTTAATTCTCCCGGATGATGGACATTTTTCACCTATGGACACCATGACTGTATTTGCAGCATTGGTTTAGCTCCTGAAAGGCTTGGAACCAAACCTTGGGACCCTGTAAGGGCTATGTTATTCCACATGCTGGTTTTACAGAGAAGGCAGTGGAGCCCAGACCTCGAAGGGCAGGCCGCAGGTTTCAAACACGGGTTCTGCCTCTCCAGCATTGTGGCATGGGACGAGTATCTCAGCGCTTTTTCTTCCTCTGTAAGCTGTCCCAACAACTAGGGTTACTGTGGGGATGAAAGGAGTTTCTACATGAAAAGTGTTCACAGCAGTGCCTGGCATGAAGTAGACACTGAATAAACATGCCATCATTATCGTAAGTTCATTGTCATCATCGCGTTGATAATTTTCCTGCTCTACCAATTTCCTCAGTGATTTATCTTATTCATTGTAGCTTATGTACTTTTCTAGGTATTGCCAAATTCTTTATCAAGCAGAGCACAGTATAAACAAAACAAATAGTATAAATAATTTATTCTTCTAATTTCCTGGCAGAGATAGTAGCCTGCTTTGCTTTTATAAGCACATCCTCACTGAAATTTTATTTCATAATACTGTTTAAAGATTTCATTTCATAATACTACTTCTAATGGCTTCATACCGTATTTAAAAGTGTTCTTCTCAACACTCAAATATATGCTGGAATGTCAAATGATCTTTTCAAAAAGATCAATTTCTAACATATGTAGAGTTAAAACTACATATGCCTTGAATATCAATGCATATGAAAAGTTATTGAGAACAAACAACATAAAAGGCAAGCGGGGTAATGAGACCCAGGCTGTTTGGGACAATTGGTCATTTTTAGAGATTTGAGCTCTGGCACTCATCCACAGAGCAATATCTTCCTTGTTATCCAGGATTTAACTCTTATCCAAGTAACCCTTCCCCTGGAATTTCTCCAATCTAAAGAATTGTCTGAGAAGCAGTTTGTTGTTGTTGTTTTTTTTTTATATCCAAACTGTAAGTGTTAACATATGTATTTTTTCATTTGAAAAGAAATAAAATTTGTTCTGTGGAATACTGTGGAGCAAAGGTGCTGCAAATCCACTATTTGTTTCTATCACAAAATAGATCTGGAATTATCTGCTTTTCAAAGGAGAAAAGCATGAGTTCATAATTTCTAAGAAAAAAAGTTAAGGTGCTAAGCATTGTTTTATATTAAGAAAATATATGCAGTGTTGAAAACACTGATCAACTTTCAAATTACATCTGAACCAAAGTTTATTATAAGAGATGAGTCACTATTTCTTTTCATCTTAAGCCTCTTAAGGAATCTAAACTCTCCGAGTGTCCAACAATAACAAAGACAACATAATTAAAACCCTGATTTTCCCCCTGGATTCTTTTAAATCTTGCAAAATCACTCCAGAGCCTAAAATCTCCCATTAAAATAAAAATCAAATGCAAACTAGTCATACAATTCATTGTAAAATGTAACAAGGAGCTAATACTGGCATGAACTTCGTTAATACAAAATGTTAGCTGGAAGCCTAATTGTAAAAGGAATTCCATATTAGAACACTCTGTGATCATCTGATGAAGTCCAGTAGAACCTAACTGTGTATTTTTTAATTATCAAACTTATCTTTGTCACATTAAACAGCACTGAGTTTGTTATTTGAAATAACAGTAACTTCTCTGTGTGAGGCAGTTTATGCCAAAACATTTTTATTTGTGTGCAAGTATAACTTGCAATCATATCAGGTCTATAACGGCTGAAAAAAGCAGAGAAATGTTATAATACTTCAAAGGGAATTTAAGAAGTGAAGTTCACGTTAATGTCTTGCATTTGGCTGGTCATTTAAAGTTCAGAAAACCCTTCACAAACCTACCTCATCTATCTTCACTAAGACCTTGTAGATCAAGCAGGGAAGAGTTTATTAATCCCTGTTTTACATACGATAATACTGAGGCTCAGAAAGCCAAATGACATCTCCCCATATTGTACCTTAGGCCAATGGGAGGTAGGAACTAGAAACCAGGTCTTCACATTTCTTTTCCTGTGTTTTAACAGCATGAGTTGTGCTACTTTATTTGAATTTAGATGTTAGATTTTTAAAAACATTCTACATATTAAATATCTACACTTATGTTCTAAATTTTTATCTCCTTGCCTCACAAACCTTATTGGTTCCTCCTGGAATATATTAGGATTAATTATGTTTTCCTGATTATATCCAGATGCTTAAACATTATTATTTATTATACTAATTTATCTTTCTTTGTTCTGATGTTTAAACTTTTCACATAGGTTAATTTGGCTGATTCTTGTAGATTTTAGTTGTTTCAGGAAAATGGATTACATGGTCTACCGTACTTAGCCCATAGTAGGGGTTTAAGAAATTCTTTTTGAATTGACCAGCTTCTGCTTAAGGAGAACGTAATAGATTATATTAGCAATGGAATACAAACAGGATATTCAGAAAATTGTTTTACATTATCATCTCTAGATATGGCTGACAAATTCATTCTGATGAAAGACAGATATGGTGCAGTGAATAGATGCTTTCACAGGAACATTAGAGCCCATGAAAATAACCCAGACACAGTCTAAATTAGCCTCTGGTGTGCTGACAGCCTGTGCAGCATAGTATATGAATACCCCTTTCATGATTTAAAAACATTTTGACGTCTAAAATAACATTAAATTTAGTTACCTGTGATGTCTGAAATTATAACATATCATAACTGAGTGGTTCAATTGAACACTGAGATATTTGGAAAAGCAAATTCAATAAGATAATAAGTCTATGTTTTTCTCCCTATACCTATGGAATCTAAGTCAAACAACTTGTGTTTTTAGAGTATCTTTTTTATTTTAACTGTCAACTTCAAAACTCTACAAATTATAGTCTTACTACTATATTTCAGGTCACTTTATGACATTGGTTAAGAGTTATAAGTTGACTTAGAATACAAATATGTGAAATTAAAAAAAAATAAAACAGAAACAAAACAGGCAAAAACATTTCACAGAGCAATCTGTTGAAAGTAGGCCAACTCTGATGACTGTTAATGTTTATTTATGATGCACTTCATTAAACCCTTTGACTTTTCCAAAGGCCACCTGTAAACCAGTTATGATTTGTAGGTCTTAGGAATGTTTTCAATACTCAGCCATTTTTCTCCAAACCAGGTGTCTGAGACATTTCCAAAGCCCAGGTAAGTGTAAGGACCTAAGCCAGAACTACCCAATACAAACAAAGGCAAAACACATAGGAATTTAAAATCTTCTAGTAGCCACATTACAAAAGTAAAAAGAAACAAATGGAATTAATTTTAATAATATATTTTATTTAACCCAATGTGTTAAAAATATTGTCACTGTTAACATTTATTCAATGTAAAAATTTACTGATATTTCAAATTCTTTTTTTTGTACTAAGTCTATGAAATCCAGTGTATATTTTATTTATAGTTTAGTGATCTCAACCTGACAGCTAAATTTTCACTGGAATTACTTGATTTGAATTTGAGATATAGTTCAATAGCTATGGGTAGAGTCAAGCATCAAAAACATTCCAAACGTACTTAAATATTTTCTAATAACTGACTCCAGTATCAGTTTCAAATTTAAATTAATGAAAACTAAATAAAACGAAGAGTTCAATTCCTCAGTCATACTAGCAAAATCTTAAGTACTTGATCATTCAGTGTAGCTGGAATTATGTATTAAATAGCACAAATCTAAACAATTTCAACAAAACAACTTTTCAACCGGAGCAATAGGTATAAGAGGAAATGAGGATGGTATGCTAGAGTAAGAAAACAAGGAAAATGTTAAGTATGGATAAAGCTGCTTTTTGTAATCCTAATTTTAAAAAACAATTGTTTCCAATATTATATTTCTGTCTTTTGTTTGTTTCCATAATAGTCTTGACATTTGTTTATTTGCTGACCATAAGATAATACAGAACACAGTTTTAAGGTTAGAATGGTGCTCAAGAGCATCTATTTCAAATCCTTTCTATCAATAAGAAAAGTTTTAGTCTGGAGTTAACTAGCCAATGCATTGGGCACTAGCCATATATGGCTACTGGGCCCTTGAAACATGGCTGGTCCAGACTGAGGCGTGGTGTGAGTATACGATCCATATTGGATTTTAAAGACTTAGCACAAATAAAGGTAAATGTCTTTCTAAAATGTTTTAAGACTGAATACCTGTTACGATGACCATTTAGGATGTATTAGATTATATAATTATTAAAGTTAACTTTACTTGTTTCTTTTTATTTATTTATTCGAGAGACAGAACGCACGCACGTTAGTATGGGGGAGGGGAGAGGAGTCGAGGGAGAGGGAGACAAGCAGACTCACCCTGTGAGTAGGACCTCCATCCCAGGACACCCCCGAGACCATGACCTGAGCTGAAGGCAGATGCTCAACTGACTGAGCCACCCAGACACCCCTCTTTTTATTTTTTTAATATAGCTACTAGAAATTTAAAATTTCATGTGTGGTCACATTATTTTTAATGGGCAACACCGTCTGGAAAGAGACCTCACATTTGCTCGCATCACAGAGCTGACCGCTGAGGTTGCATTGCTTGGTTTTCGGTTTACTCTGAGCATGTGATTTCTGATTTTCAGAGTTCCTCTTTACCAGTACGCTGCCAAGAAAAAGCTGCATATTCTTGGCCACAGTGAGGCTTATGACCTGGTTTCCTGTCGCTGGCTTTTGCAAGCAAAGTTAGGGTGGACTCCAGGGCCTTCCTGAAAAGCAGGGTTTATCTGTTCTCATTTTCAGCTAATTACTGTTTTATTCTGTTAACCTGTTTTTGCTCACTTATGTTTGGCAGCTTGATTTGTGCTTTTCATTCTTTAGGAGTTGCAAAAGTAGCAAACTACACCACCTATTGTGGGCAACTGCATGCAATTACTACACGCAGTTTTATATTTTTATCACAGTAGGACAGAGGCATTATAAGAAAAGCACTACATGAATAATTATATGAATAAAATAATCACCATGTTGTTCAAAAGAGTATGTAATTCAAATGAACGTGCAGTTCCAAGTGGGCATTCATTTTATTAATAGGCAGGCAGTCTGTGGAAGGAAAGCTATAGTTTTATTTGTCTCAGTCTTTACACTGTCTGTCTGGTTATCGTATATGCCGCTCGGCAGCCCTGAGGTTGTCAAGGAAGTTGGGAAGGTGTTGGACCTCTGCTGCTACCTGTTCCATTTGATACACTCTCAGTGGGAGGAAGGGCAGAAAAACAACCTTCGTGGTGATACACCAAGAGATGCTAAGGGATCACTTGGATCTGTATTGCTTAGGTTGTACACGTACTGCAGGGGATCTGGAAACTTCGGTTTGGAGAACCTGTAAAGTGGCATTGTCACATCAGGTTTCTCAGGACCTTCCTGGCGTAAGTGACTCAACCATATCTGGCCTCAGCATTGTGTTGTAGCACTTGGGGCTGTCACTAATGGCTCAGTGCAAAGGGACACAAAGGGTGCTTGCTCCTTTTGCTGAGGTGGTGGCCCCATGTCTGATGCCCACTGTCCTTTGTGAATTTCCCTGACACCTTCACATCTAAAGAAAGGCTGCTTCTACTCCACAAACTCCCTGTGCTTGATCCTTGAAAAACATTTTGCCTATAGCTCTAGGGCTGTAATACAACACACTCTTGCATGGTTCATAAAAGGAGGAGCAGACTTCTATACTGCCTTGTAACACCGTAGTAATGTAACGTGCCTCTAAGGATCCCCCAAAGAGGGCCCTTAGAATACAAAATAGTCAAACCTCATTAAAACACACCATTTAATAACACCATTTACAAGCATAGACTTTCAACAGGAAACATCAAAGGACTGAGTTATCCAGAATGTTTGCCTACTAGAGGTCCATCAAGTTCAGCACTTCCTTTGAAGGGGTTAGTAAGGTTGCTTATATGACGGAAAATGGAAAAACAGCTAATATAATTCACCTTTTTAAATGTTCATCTCACTGACAGACTGAGAAGTAGAATGGCAGTTTACGTAAACATTGACTTAGCACCCCATGTGGGTATCTATGTGTATTTCAAATTTATATAACAGCACATTCTCTAGTTTTAAGAAATAATTCATTTTCTAATTACTAATTCCAGTGAATTTCTAGGTGAGGCAAGGTAGGATATTAATTACATAGTATCTGCCTTTTTCTCTCAGAATTATTTACCTGAAATCTCAATTATAAATTGAAGAGGCATACTCTTGGGAGCAGAATACCAAAGGCACAGAATTTTGATAGACTTGTTTTTCTAATAAAAATTTAACAAGTGCTGGTAGAGGTGGATGGGAAAAGAAGGAACACACTCAAAGGACGGACAATGCCTAACACTTGTTAATTAATTTATGGCTTCAATAATACAGAGTTGACATCATTACATATTTGACATTAATTCTATGTTGTTATGGTCAATATCTACTGCCTTTCATTCATTTAGCTGTCACTCCTTTCTATGAAAGAATTTCTGAGACTCTGAATTAAATAATATGTTTGTTGAGAGCCTACTGAGTTCAGATATCGTACTTGGCAATTAACCAACATGGCCTCCTGAATGTTTACAATAATAAGATCAAGTATAAGTTTCATGGATAGATGAGGAAACCCTGAGTAAGTGAGGGTAGGTCCCCTGAGGTCACGTGACTTGTCTGTGGCTCTACAGAAAACTGAATGCTGTTCTGCCTGACCACATAGCCTGATGTCTTCCATTAAGCTACATTACTTCCATGAACAAAGTTATGCAACAATCAATATGAAATTTTAGAGCTATTTTACCACTCATTAACAATGGACAGAGTATTAACCCAGGAATTCTGCCTATAGAAGTCCTCATAATGGTTTCCTGGTGATAGAAAATAATATGAAATCTCTCTGGTGATAGACAAAAGTCTATTTCTCAGTCTTTGTTTCCAGAATTTATAAGATGATCAATCATAGATATGTTTCCAAGATTTACCTAAGGTTTTAATGTCCTAACTCCACCACTAAACCTAACATTGCTCATTTCTATTACTTATTTGTACTGAGCTAACATCCAGACTGTCTTTATGCTGGAAAAGATTCACCTGAGTTAAAGTTGGGTGACTTACTGACTAGCATGACTGTGGCAATTATCCATGAGTGACTGCTGAGGCCGGATTTTCCAACTTGGTGATATGATTTTTTTAATAGCTTGAGATAGCATCTCAATTAAACTTAGGATGGATTTTAGTGAGCTGAAATTTTTATTTATTTATTTAGTACTTTTTTTTTAAGATTTTACTTATTTATTTGACAGAGAGAGATCACAAGTAGGCAGAGAGGCAGGCAGAGAGGCAGGCAGAGAGAGGGTGGGAAGCAGGCTCCCCGCTGAGCAGAAAGCCTGATGCGGGGCTCGATCCTAGGACCCGAGATCATGACCCGAGCTGAAGCCAGAGGCTTTAACCCACTGATCCACCCAGGCGCCCCTGAGCTGAAATTTTTAGACTGGATAATGTTTACAGTAACTGTTTATCAATAAACAACTAAGTCTTTCATCTCTAAGTCCTTGGCATTACCCTTTGTTTAAATAATGTCCTAAATATGGATGGGTAAAGAAAGAACCAATAAAGAAACCACCACACATTTTGAGTGATATAGAGCACAACGGTTCTACATTTTAGTAACATTTAATAAAGCAACAAAATTTTTATTCATAACTCACTCTCCAACTGTTAACACTAATTTTAAGTAATTTGCAAATAGGTTTTCCTAATTATGCCACAGAACAATCTTTGAATCAGTCAGGCAAGAATTGGCATATGGCGGACATTAACTTTGCTATCCCTACAGTCTTCTATCTGATAACAAACTGAACAAAAAAAAATTGAAACACAATTCAGTGAGTAACCTTCTATCTAAATGTAGACCTCTCCAAGTTTATATCCCTCTAAAGGAAATGCTATAATTCTTCTAGATATTCATAGTTCTGTATGCATACACACAGATTACAAAGTTAAAATAAGGGAAAGAGTGAACGTTTGTAGTTTATCTCTCTGTCTCAGTTATTGATTTGAACAGATCATGGATGAACTGGAAAAGAAGAAATTTTAAAAAAAGTTTCCTAATGAAAGAATGTTAAATGCTCAGAAGTGTGAGAAGGATCCTAAGAAAACTGAAGATTTCATCTATGTTTGGAAGCATAGTATATAGACTGTAACAGGCTGTCAAGGAAAATTATTGAAAAGGTTTGAAAAGGGACGCCTGGTGGCTCAGTGGGTTAAGCGGCTGCCTTCGGCTTGGGTCATGATCCTAGGTCCTGGGATCAAGTCCCGTATCGGGCTCCTTGCTTGGCGGGGAGCCTGCTTCTCTGCCTGCCACTCTGCCTGCTTGTGCTCACTCTCTCTCTCTCTCTCTCTGACAAATAGATGAATAAAATCTTAAAAAAAAAAAAAGTTTGAAAAGAAATGCTAATCAAATCGAAGCCTTGAAATTTGAGTTAACATTACAATTCTTGTGATTATTTGACTTATTTTTCCTTTCTTTCCCTGCATAGTCTTATTCTCTTTTTTGACTTTAGGTCCATAACTCATAAATCTGTAACTCTAGACCTTTATGGGTCAAGAGCAAGTTTCCATCTTGCTAGATACCTTCACATAAATATATGTAAGTTGCATTTTCAAATTCAACATGTCCAAGGCAGAGAGAAGGGAGGGCATTAAGAAAGCTGGCATTTTTATGCCCCTACTGTGAGCGAGGTGATTTATATCCATACAAGATTTATCTGATGACCACCATTCTGACTGTCCTCCTATGTTCCCTAACTCAAATACAGAAAATTAAGTATAAATTTTCTCTTAAATTAGAAACCTAAGAATCAAGTTTAATTCTTCCCTCTGCCTTCTCACAACCACTTCATTTTCAAGTCATATCAGCTGGACATCTGCCATGTTTATGAATTCCATCCTATATTCCTTTCCCACCAGGTTTTAATAGGATCATCACCAGCCTCACCCTGAACCACCTATCTGTTCTTGCTAGGGGGAAAAAAACCCCACGATATTATTTATTTGTTTCTCTAAAATGCAATCTAATCATATTTCCAAATTTCTCCAAAATATTTTCATGTTTCTCCTTTATCTCTGGTATTAAGGTCAATCATTTTTTTATCTGTCTTCAAAGGCCTTTATGATATAGCTATGGTTTCCTTTTCTAGCCTCGCCTGACATCTCCCTACCCTATTCTGATCATATAGGTCTTCTATTCTTGGCCTTAATCCTTAATTCTTAGCCTCTCGTTCTTATCTTTAGTCTTCACTGAATTTACAAGTGTAACCTTCCCTCTCCATCCAGCACTTCCGGTTCCTCTTACACACCTCCCCCCCACAACATCTCTTCTTTCTAACAGTTACTCATTTCTCTGTTTACTATTAATTTCTGTCTTACTAGAATTCAGGCCCCACCAGAACAGGGGTTTTTGTCTGTTTTGCTTCTCTATGTATTTATCATTGAAAATGACTAAAACAGTTTCTAAATCTAGTGAGTATTCAATAAATACCTGCTGAATGAAAGAATAAATTCCCTGAAAGACATTGTTCCATCTATCTTCTGTTTCTAAGACATCCGTGTCCCTTGCCTAATTATTCATCTTTCAGCGGGCAAAAACCTCCGCCATCCATAAACTCATAGGTCTAATATTGCCTACTTTTTGAGGATTTTCTTGATTCCTTAGGTATATTAATCACTACTCCTTCCACGACTCCACAGCACTTAACCTAGTCTAATTTGGGGTATGATTTTCTATCTCTGTATTAGCAAAATGAGAACAATGTATCTTTTTTTTTAAAGGTTTTATTTATTTATTTGACAGAGAGAGATCACAAGTAGGCAGAGAGGCAGGCAGAGAGAGAGAGAGGAGGAAGCAGGCTCCCTGCTGAGCAGAGAGCCCCATGCGGGGCTCGATCCCAGGACCCTGAGATCATGACCTGAGCCTAAGGCAGAGGCTTTAACCCACTGAGCCACCTAGGCGCCCCTAGAACAATGTATCTTGTCATCCATCCTGCCTTGCAAACAGCAGGAGCTTAATACATGTTCAGTGAACGGATTGTTTAAACAAAGTTGTAGATGAGACATAAACTGAGAAAATAAAACACGGGTTTGTCAACTGGAGTTATAGTAGGGCCACTATTTTAAATGGAAAACATCCAAAACAAAGGGAGACAAGGTGTAATTTCTTAAAGCTGTACTGACTCTTCAGGCAGAAAGAACTAGGAGAGATTGAATGATCAGCATTGAGGAACTTTGGAGACTCATTATCATCTAATACCTTTAGAGCAGCTGACATTAATTTTAGATAGACCTAAAAGGACAAATGCCATCTATGTAAGCAAGACTTCTAGAGCATTGAAATAGTCCTTAGTGTTTTTTTCCAACTCCCTTTGTCTATCACAGCTCAGTTTAAAAGAGCTAACAAAATCAGAGCAGAGGAATTTGCTTCAGGCCACGAGTGAATTCTGTGTGCTTGGAGACACTACATGGTATGTCAAATGTTAATTAGACAATGAAATAAACCAGAGTTGGCATAAGAAAATAGGCAAGCATTGATTTTCTTTTCACTTTTTATTTATTAAAATGCTATAGAGCAAACAGATAAACTTTCTTGGCTTGATATTTATAACCAATTTCCTCGTTTTAACAGGGAAATGTGAGTGCCTTCAGAGGTGAATTGAAAGCCTGTCTGTTTTCAGTAGTGCTTTGGTTAAGCAGCTTTTTCCCGGGTACAATAGGCTCCTTACTATAATGCCATTTGGTAAGGTTTTTTTGCATGGGTTATAACTTAACAGACATAGTGTCCTAAAATCACTAGGAACTATAAAAAATGAGAAAATCCAGACTACTTTAAAAAATATGCAACCACACTGTGTATAAGACAGACTTGTCATTATGCTTCAACATTTGCTGAGCCTATAGTTAAAAGAAAGAAAAATACATCTTAAGATTTTTTTTTTTTGTGGTGAAATTGAATGGGATTGGGATTAGACTTGGGGAAAATCAAGTCGTTTGGTTATTCTAAAGAATACGGAAGCTGCAGCATGATCTGTAAATTCAGAGCCATGTGTCTGTCTCCACACTGCCTGAGTTCACTAATGCCTGTGTGAATTGGAGCAGTTACTTAACCTCTCTGTTCCTCTCTTGTTTCATTTGAGAATTGGGGATCATTTTATCTCCAACTTCAAAGCACTGTTATGTAGGTTAAGTGAGTTAATATGTATAAAGCACTGGGAACACAGGGGCTATACAGTTCTTGTTAATAAAATAGTTTTTCATGGAAGGAAGCAAGCTCAAAACCTCACAGCATTGAGCACACAGACCCTTGAAAAGCTGTAAATCAAATGGGTATTTAATTCGAATTTTCGCCCAGCAAAGCATCTGTCCTCTTTCAAATAAAACATGAAAATGCAATAACCTTTACTACCCTTTGACAATTTACTTATAAACACCATGTTCTGCATTTCTGGGGAAAGGTTTTCAAGGTATGCATCTTTCTGGTTTCTAGATTACAATGAAACAAGCACTAGACCTAGACTAGATGATTACCCTGTTTTTAATCAATTACCTCTTCAAAGCAATGCCTCCTAAAACCATTTCCTAAAACATGTAACAACCGTATCACATAATTGTGTGAAACCCAAGATACCCATGCCTGTTGTTTAACATTAATTTCCTTGAGCTTTCTAAGAAGAATTGCTATTGACTATTTTCATTAGAAAACTATTGACCCTCCTCCAGTGGAGCATCCTGAGAAGAAATTCACTAAATATGCCTCATGTTTCATCTCTTGAGTATCGAGGTGCAAAAGGCACGCTGAAGGATATGGTTTATTTAATCCAAAATTAAAATTTTATAGGCTACATTACCTAAAGTAAATTGCCTAATACATTTAGAAGAACAGTTGCTTTCTAAGCGTTTGGCATCTTGTACTTGCGGCCTAAATTAGGTGAACCCTCCACAGACACAAGGGCAGACAATGGTCTCCATGATATTTCAGATGTCAAATCTGGTCCCTCCCTCCCCAGCCACATACACAAATGTAATTTTCAAACAGGAAAGTTTTGCTCTACCAGGTACCTTTGATGCCACAGAGATTTCATAACCTTTCCTCTCCCTTCCTTAGTCCACAAAATTGAGAAATAGTCAAAACCATTTTACGAGATCAAACAGTTTGATTTTCAATTTCTTCAGCCCTGTTTGGGTGCTACTCCATTTTTTACTTAAAGTATTCCTGCTGTATACAAAAATAGATCCGAGGCACCTTGCAGTAAAAAGAGATATAAAACACAGCACTCAAAATAAAGCTGGAACTAATGTGTGGCTGGGGGTTCATGAACACAAGGGAGACATTCTTACTTGGCTTCTAAGCAAAGTATTCAGAAACCATTCTATAGTGTTCAGAGGAAAAAAAAAAAGAGTACAATCTAGATTTCTGTACAGTTGAGTGGAAGAGATGGCACCGGACTCTTGGCCCTCAGGAAGAGGAGAGGGAATAAGAAAAAGGTGGTGGGATTCTGCCAGCACTCCTTTAAGCTAGGAGTTGCTGAGAGCTGCTTCTGCAAAACTACATATACCCCATCTCAACTACTTCCTGCAGCATCCTCTGCTACCAGTAAAAGGCAAGCCACCACGACTTTTGTCCCTTATTACCATAATATCCTCCTCAAAGCTCTCCCTTATTTTGACTCAAAACTTTTAAATATGACCATCCTCTCAAACCAGAGTGATGTCTTAAAAATATAAACGGACACATGCCACCATACAGCTCACAACCTCCTTTTGGCTTTGACTATGGCCCAGAATGCTATATATTTACACAACGTGATACTAGCTGCCCATCCTTCCTACCACACTCCCCCTCCCGGCCCACTCTGTTCCAGCTACTCAGGCACTTTTGGTGTTCCTCTGAACACCTGTCAACAATCTCTGGCTTCCGCACCAACTGTGGTTCCTGATGAAACCTGATGGGGCCGTTCTCCTTCCACTCTGCTCTCTCAACTCATCCAGGACCCCTCCCTACTGTCACTTCGCTAGAAGCCAGTTGTCTCCATTCTCTGTCTCCTTATTTACTGCTTTACCTTCTTTGTGGACTTTACCTTCACCCAATATTATAGCCTATGTTGATTTGTTAGTATACTTCTTACCTGATTCCTCCTTCCAACTCTCCTGAAAGAGTTTATTTCACTGCTGTACCCACAGCATTAGCACAGTGACAGGTACGTAGGAGGTATTCAACAAATGACTACTGAATAAGTGAATGGACCTCCGGTTTCTAGGAAATACATGGCTTTGCTGTTAGTTTATAGGCTAGGGAATGAAAGATACTGACTGTTTTTACAAATGTAGAAAAAGGGTGGAATACTTCCATTAATTCCTCTCTGGGTATTAAACTATGTTAGGCTTCAAAATAAGAAAACGAGAGTAAATACATTATTTCCTCTTGGGTTCTGAAGCAATTCTAAATATAATGAAGCCGTTTTGATCATAATCTCTAATCAAATCACCATAGATAAGATCTGATCTCTGGCTGGTCTCCAATTGTCATCATTTGGTAAATCTGAAGAATGCATTTGAATTAGCCCTTCAACTATATTATAAGCAGGTTTACACCCCAACACAAATTTGGGGAGTGTGCACTCTAATGTTAAGATAAGAGAAAGAAAATGTCAAAGCAGCATCCCTTGAGGACTTCTCTGAGTGCATTAGGAAATTAATCCAAGAAAATAAAATAATATTTCAACACAGACCTTCCCACAATATTTCCAGCACTCAGGACAAGAGTACAAATGGAGGCCCATATGCTGTATGTCTAAATATTTCAAGGATACAAATCAAGCTAACAAACTGTTAAATAAAATATTTGTTATCCTCTAATCTTGACAAATATACCTTTCAGGGTTTTACTATATGGCTAAATTCTATATTATTCTTTAAGGGCTCTGAGTTCCATGTTAAGGCCCATGGGGGCTTGGGAGGAGTGGATGCATTTTCTTTCTACCCCTAGATCCCTTAGTTGACACGAGCTGCCTTGCAGGCACCCATGTGGCCAACCCTATATAGTTCAGAATCCCTGTCCACAATCCTTACAAACAGTTGTGCCATAGCCACCCCTTAGACCTAGGAATTTATACACAGATGGCAAGGTTTGCCTTTGAGAGGACAGACCCAGGGACATGGTATATGCATGCCTTGGAATCAAGCAAGAGCCATCTGAGCAGAAAAGTTTGAAGTCCTGGGTACTCACTGCAAACCTAGACTGGGAGGTAGGGGAGGAGGGCAGAGAGAAGCCACAGTGGGGAGTCTCTAGAGTGCAAGGCCCAGAACAGCAAACCTCTAAAGCAGGCTTATGGGCGGTATGGTCTGTACCAGTCAGAGTCTTTCTACAAAATAGGAAAAGAAGGAAGTAGAGAAGTATGGGTCAAACAGTACATGGTTCATTTAAGTAAATACAAAGTTCAGGGGGAAAAAAATCACATGACTAATTCTCAGGTAGTTAAAAATGTCTTGAGAGCTTAATTATAGTAATACAATAGATTGAATTATAGTATTAAATAATTAAATCATCACTTCAACCATTAAAGAGCAGAAATGACATGGCAAATAACATAGATTGTAGTAACATACACTGAAAATACTTGAGAGACTGAGAAGTGAACATTTTATCCTATTTGTCTTTCCTTCACCCACCTTGTCTAGTGGCTTGTCATGTGATTGACCCTCAATTAACATTTGGGTAAGAAGTGGAAGAACAAATAAAAAATTAAATTAAAAAATATGAAAGAAGCTGATAGATGTAGAAAGTAAATAATCAGCGTTCTGAATCAACATAAAAATAAATGAGAATTAGTTATTAGGGACATAATTGAAGAAAATATTTTAAACATCATTAAAATTAATACGAAGAAACCATTATCAAAGTAATTTCTGTTAAGATTATTTAATCTCAGAGAAAAATAAATTCTCTATACTGCCACACAGGGTAAAAAAACCGATAGATGATTTTAAATGAAACAATTTTCAAGAAATGTATAGATATTTTTTCTGCAATGAAGAAGAAAGAGAACAATACAATATAGGAATGCAAAGGTGATTATTATCAAGAAAATGTGTTACGATAATGTGCTTATCTGAACAACCAAAGCATCATATAATTAATTTGAGCCAAAAATATATTTGATAACTTTTAACACCCACTTTTTTTTAAAAGATTTATTTTCAATTTTTTTTATTTATATGACAGATGCAGATCACAAGTAGGCAGAGAGGCAGGCAGAGAGAGAGGAGGAAGCAGGCTCTCCGCTGAGCAGAGAGTCCGATGCGGGGCTTGATCCCAGGGCCCCGGGATCATGACCTGAGCCGAAGGCAGAGGCTTTAACCCACTGAGCCAACCACCAAAAATTAGATTAGGAAGACAATTTACTAATAGTAAAGTACCTATTTTACCAGGAAAAGCAATGTTCTCAGTGGCAAGCTCCTTAAGTGACTGCCTTTAAATCCAGGAACAAAATAAAAGTGTTCTCTATTTAATATTATTTAATATTATATAATTTATACTAATTATGTCACTTAATATTTCTTATATAATATGTTGAAAATAAAGGCAAGAAACATAAAAGATATTTGATTCATTTAGTCATTTTTTATGAATGCCTTGAGATTTAGATGAATCTTTTTTAAAGAATCTGTCTTTAAGGTATAGATATATGTCACACACACACACTTTTTCAGTGGAAGATGTTAGCTCTCCATCTTCCATTGTTGACCTTTAAGGTGATTCATATTTTCTACTCTACGAAACATGTTATCTGATATTAGAGAATAAAAGGAAATAGATTTCTTGCAAATACTGAATTTTTTCCTATGTTCTACAGAAAAAAGAAGATATGTAGGTATAGCAATAATTATGTTAGTCTAAAACGGGGTCAGCTTGAAAATCAGTAAACTACTATATTTTTGAAAGTTTTATTTTTAAAAAATAAAATGGGTTTTCTCTATTTTTATTATGATAACTAAGTTATGAGTGTATCATTCTGAAACAAATTATAGTCCTTCACATTAGATTAAACTTAACATGAAATAAGTGTAGGCTACATCTCCCTGATTCACTTTTCCAACTTTTTCTTTTTTCTTGATTAAGTATTTTCAGGTTACTTTTCAAATAAATTAATGTTATTGTCTACAAACACCATACATCCGTTATTTTATTACTAGAAATTCAAATTTGATCATTTAAGTCAGAAGTTTACTCAAAACTACAACTGCTTTTTATAAATTAAAGGAAGAGTCAGCATAAACAGAGGGCATGCCTAGTGCCCCTGGACAACAGTTTTGGTGGCCTCACCCTTCACCCTTCACTGGTGACGAGAGCAATGTCCAACTCCACTCCCTCCTCGTCAGACTGGACAATGGGGGACTCACCACCGTCGCAGGGGGCTGGGGCAGCCAGCTCGGTGCTGACAGAGGGCGGGGAAGGCCGCTTGGCTTGTAATTTGTGGGAGTTGGAGCCTGTAGAGAGGTCTCGTGGCTAAACCCAGTAAAGTGCTAATACCATTCCCTACTCAGGCTTCAGCTCTGACTTACACAGACTTTGTATAAGCAAATCTCAATTCGTAATAATCAGTTGCTTGCTTATATTTTGGAATGTAACAGCACCCAAGGAAAAAAGTCAATCAAACAGCCATGACAAAAAGTAAGTAAGTAAGGCTTTATTGTGGGGAGGAAGGCTGTCTTCAACATTCTTATTTTAAAATCACACTTTTTAATTTTCTGCTTTATAATGAACTACAGCCAATTACTTCCCATCAACACTGATAAAAAGAGCTGTCCAACTGTTCAACATTTGCTCTACTAATTGAATAATCAATTATTTAAATAAATGATTCTCCCTATCAAGCTCCAAGAAAAGCCTTGGTCGTTGTTCCAGCTCCAGATATTACACAGTGTGGAGCAACAAAGAGACCAAATCCAGATAAAATTCTCAATTGCTAAGAGAAAATCCTTCTAATTGGGCTAAAATTTATGGCACTAGAAACTGCTTTGGCATCTCGTGGATTCTGATCTTTTCTGAGACAGCTAATCTCACCTTCTCATAGTCTGTTTTGCTGATTAATTCATTGGCAAGTATCACTATGTTCCTTAAGAACATGCACTTTGTTAGGTAATGGATTTTAATGATTAGTCTAAATGCACTCCTTCCTTGCCAGCAAAGAAGGACTTCTCCCTAAGTTATCTCAGCCCCCAAGAGGACTCTGCGGGGAGTGGGGGTCGGGGGCAGAGGCAGGGGAATTCTCAGCTGACAGATGGCAGATGTGTGCTGCATTCACGCCCTACATTTAGATGGATTAATAGTAGCTGAAGGTCATTCTGTGGATTTGCTTTTTTAAAGACAAAATAACTTTTAAAAGACTCAGACTGCCTGGGTGAGCAGATACTATCCAGTTTTCAGAGTATTCAGAAGGATTCCTTCCCAATAAGTGACAAGCTTTAAAGATAGAGACATGCATCCAAGCAAGGAGTGCTCACACCGGTAGGAACAGATCTCTGCACACCAGCCCCCCCATAAGTACTTTTACATGCAGAGTCACACATTTTCACTCATGTCTAAAAGCCACCTAGTTCACAGAAACACAAGATTTGGTAGTTTATAGAGTGGCCTAACTTTTCACTGGCAGGTCTCTTTCTTCCACAAATTAAGACTATGTTAATGGGAATAAAAATCGTAGGTTTTATCAAACTATAATTGACATATAGCACTATATATATTTAAGGTGTAGAGTATAATGACTTGAGAGGAAATATACTTTTAGAATTCAGATTACTGGCAACTGAATCGTCTAAAAAGTGTACAGTAAATGTAAAGTATAACCCACTTTCAGAATAGGGGCTAAGAATCAGATTCTCAGAGATATAATCTGTTAATGGGAGGAACATCTACTAAACCAGGTAGAATTTTATCTCAAATCAGGCTGGATTAAAGTGCTGAATAAAAGCCCACTTAACTGTAACTATTTTTATGGTATCCTAAGGCTATTAAAGGGGTGATGATCACTTCAGAAGCAAAAAAAAGTCACATTTTTTTTATATGTCCAAACAAACATGGTTTATGTAAATTCCAGTTAGTAAGAGCTTCCTGCAGAGAGCTTAAGAGGGATCACTGAACTGTGAGCAGTATGGAGTCAGGACTTTGTCCCAATGCCTGTCAGTGATTAGCATACCCATTGGTCTCAAACAGATACTTCTTGAATGACTGAATGAATGACTCCAGGTAGCTCTGACTGTTTCAAACTTCATCTAATTGTCCTTCCATAGTAAATTTGAAAACACACACCTGATTTTAAAATCTTAATTAAGTTAGATTAACAACCACAACATATAAAATTTTACTTTACTGACTCCCTATAGATACTAAACATGATAATTTTGGGTTATTTAAGGTTACTGAGAAATAGGTGACTCACTGACTTTGTACTGTATTTCTAGAGAAAACGCTGAATTTATTTCATAAAACATAGAATGTTCCCCTAATATTTCACCAGTGTTTTAAGACCTAACCCAATTGGCCATATGATTGTGTTCTTGGTTTAAGAACTTTAAAATCATTACTTGTTTTAAAAGTAGGAACAAATAATCATACTGAAGGTAATTTATTGGTTCTGATACACATAATTTAAAGACTATTGGTGAACAGGGGAAAAAGGATGACTGGGGCAAGGAGTAGAGAGACAATAAAGAAATATAGTCTGATCAATAATAAATAGGATACTAAGAAACACCCCAGAGACGCCATGCCTCCAAGTTCACTTAAGTCTTAACGTACTTTACATTTCAAATCATATCTCACAAAACAAGTGATAGGATTACATGGCTAAATCCATAAGCATTGATTTTTGTCTCAGTCACAGATGCATGCTGTGCACTATTGGAAAATTTGCTTATAAAATAGTTTTGTGCCATATAGTGACTAGCATGTAGTGAGCGCTATTTCTATACACTTGCTGAAGTCTTTAATAAGCAATCATCTAAGCTTTAGAAACATCAACAACATTAAATTATGCAGAATCCTCTGAACCTGCTCATGGATCTTTCTCCATTCTATCACTTTTCATTGTTGTGGAGGCCTTCCTATTCCCCAAGCGGGGTATCCTGCTTTCTAAAAATCACAGCTCACATGTGTGAGCTTTCAAAGTGTTTTTAGGAAATATCCCCAGTGGACTCTGGAGAGCTTGCCTTCCGGTCAGAGACAGAAGAAGCGCTCAAATGGGCTATTATTTTCACTGATAAGTTGACCCCATTCCTTGTGGAATTTTGGATTCAGTTTCACATGATTTAGTTTCACATGGTGGTAGATCAGTGCTCAGCAGCCCTCGGAATAACAACCACTTGGCACTTGTGAAGCAGGATAAGGAATCTTGGGAGGGGACAGGCCTAAGATAAGGAGGTGACAAGATGGCCCGTGACACCTCACGCCTTTGTGGGCTCTGACAATTACTCCTGGGGAGACTAGGCTAGGAAATGGATAAGAGCCACAAATAGTCCCTGGAAGACTTGTGCGCCTTGATGACATAAAGACGCTAGTTGTTACTACTGTTACTACGGCATTTGTTGCCTTTATCTCTTTGCTCATTCTCCATCAGAACTAGCCTTCCAAAACAGCCTCTTTAAAGCATCTGTTTTAAAATTCTTCTTTGTTCTTTACTTTATTTTCATGACCTCTACGTTGACTTAACTCTCTTTGATGTAAAGCAATTATATTTGACCCCATTTTCTTATGCTCCTATTTTTATTTTAGCTACATTCTCTCTTGTATATAATTTCTTTCCATGCACTTTAAATGTATCTTTAAAAATATTTTGATTTTAATGTTTAAAATAATGTAGAACATTGAAATTTATTTAAAAATAAAAATCAAGGTCATCAATTTGCTTTTTATATCTCATTAACATGGTCAAATTTGGCTGCAATGTAAATAACACATTATAAAGAACACTTAACATCACTAGTATAATTGTACATACAAAGTACTGTTTTTCCTGATATCGAAGACTTCTATGTTCCTTATGTGACCATCTTTAACATAACTTCTTAAAATTAGTCATTTATTTAAAAAACAAAACCTTGTACACCAAATCACCAGATTTGCTCTGATGCTATCTTTCTCATCTTTTTTTCTATGGTGACAAACAACTCCCTTTTGTGGATATTCTGGAGTAAAACCACACTATTTATTCAAAATTCATTAAACAATCATCTCTAATTTCTATGATTAAGCATTTAGTTTCAGATTTTGCATGTAGCTAATAGCACTGAGCCCACTTTAATTAACTTAACCTCATTAAGGAAAGGCTCTCTCTCCTGGGGACCACGTGACAAGTAAAATGTGAAAGTTCATATTTTGTTCAATTTTACCATACCAATTTTAAACCTTCATTATAATGAATATTTGTTAAGTATGCAACGTGGACTGAAGAGGATTTTTATTCAGTATACAAGAAAAGGAACCAGGATATTTAGAATTCAAATATTTTAAAATTCTAATCCCTAACATTCTTATTGTTTATAAATAGATTCTTAATGAACTTTCTATTTAGTGTCATACATTTTTTAAAAACTTCACTGCACTATCATCAAACCACAGGAAACAATGTGAATTTCATACTGGACAGAATGAGACATATGCTTTGCTTCTGAATATGACAACTCATCATTATTGAACATCCACAGTGAGTCTAAGAGAACCACTTTGAAGATCGACATCATGGAGCAGGATGTGTTGATTGTATATTTCTGTGAAGTTATTCATGAAGGTGCTTGAAGTTCACAGCAGATTTGCTGTGAAAACAAAGGATGTGTTCTGAGTGTGGGTGCCATGACACTGACAGAAAAAGGAAAGCAGAGGAAAGTAAAAGAACTATCCCTATTCTTCTATTTTCTTATTTCATTTTTCAAATAAACACTTCTTCTCTGGCTTTCCCCAAAAGGAAAATACCACCACCATATCTGCCTATCTATGAGACAGTAACTTTGAGTAGTGTTAACTTTAACAAAAAGTATTAAATTTTGAATAGTCTGAAGTTTAGATATTAGGATGCCAAATTAAATTGTACAACTTAATTACTTGATATGTACTTCTAATGTTTAAGTGTTTTATCAATAATGGGGATTTGGGAATTTTGTATGAAATATTACATATACACTTACCAATGACCTAAATGACAACCTAAGTGACTAGACATGAAAACAAAACAAAACATAAAAACCCTGCTAAAACATTAGATGAAAATCATAGACTTCCAAGATTTCTAGGATATTCAGACAATGGGGGCTTCTTATGCCACAGTGAATCAGTTTAACAGTACTGGCTGCTGACCACAGTGCTGCAATGTAGGTAAGAATGTACGTGTGTGAAGGTCACCTGGTCAGTAGCAGCTATTACTAGAAGAAAGAGCAAAGCCCACTGCTAGGCTGCCTGCAAGCTCAGGAGCCCAAGATGAAACTAAGTGAGGACCTGATGTCCAGGTTTCCCAGCCACACTGCAAGCGACACTAATGAGTTGGTTCAGGTCAGAGCTGGCCTGTTTCCCAGTCCAGCATCTGGACCTGCCAGACATAAAGTCCTCTTTACCAACATCATCTTCCCTGACCTCCATGAATATTTCCAGATTCTGTGGGACCTGAAGCGTAAAAAGTTTGGGAGGCTATTTTAAGAAGAATAATCCAAAATCATGTATAAAAACTTAAATGCAGGGGTGCCTGGGTGGCTCAGTGGGTTGAGCTTCTGCCTTCGGCTCAGGTCATGGTCTCAGGGTCCTGGGATCGAGCCCCGCATCGGGCTATCTGCTCCTCGGGGAGCCTGCTTCCTCCTCTCTCTCTCTCTCTGCCTACTTGTGATCTGTCTGTCAGATAAATAAACAAAATCTTTAAAAAAAACTTAAATGCAAATTATTTTATTTAAAATGAGAAAAGTCATACAAAATTAAAAATCTGAAAAAAAAAAGACAAGTATGGCAAACATCATAAAATTCAGAAAGGTAACATTTTTTTTTTTCTCAACTGCTTGTCACACTTCCATAGTGTGTGTTTGTTTTTTCCTCTTTGCATTTATTCTGCTTCCCACTTTTTATGGTTTCCCCAGGTCACAAAGTTCTTGCATTTAGTATGTATTTATCTGACTTATCTCATTTCCCTGGGTTATAATAAGGGCCTATAATTGCAAGCTTGTAGTCCCTTGCCATGTTGGTCTTTGAAACATTTTTCAATGCTATTTCCCTTTAGCTTCTTATTTCTCAGCACAGGTGCTTGGCTCTGCTGTGGATGGCATGCCAGCACTGGTCTGGTTAGCACACCTGTTAGAGTGAATCACTATTCCCTGATCATATGACCCAGTAGATATGACGATGGGTGTGGTTCCATGGCCACCACTGGCTTCTCCCTGTCATAGCTTTACTAACTCTCTTGGCTCCACTGTTACTGGCATCTCTGATCTTTCTTTATAGCAACTTGTGATATGGGGTGGGGATCTTGAATCTAAAATATTTTTTAAGCAGAAAAGAATAGGTGAGAACTGTAGGGTGTGGGAAATAATTCTGTGTCCTTTGCTTAAATTAAAAAAAAACACTAAAACGTTCACATTCAAAGAAGTACTCCCCTAATTTGGGAATTGTAAGATCTCTTTTCCTTTTTAATCTTTTAACACTTTCTGGCCCACTATACAAGATAAAATTCCATACATAAACATAATGTACATGTTCTCCAAAGATTTTTTTCTTTGAAGTTACAAACATCATCTTTCATATTTGATTACTTCTAGTACACTGCATGAGAGAAAATGTTCAAATATCCTGTGCCATTTTGTATAAAGCAATCTTTTTGGAACAGATTATACCTTAGCTTTCAGTCATGCTTATGAATATATGAGCAAGCTGGCACTCAAAAGGAATTCATAAGGCATAGGTGACCCATCCCTGAATTCAGATAAGTACCTAGTATAGAGTCCGCAGGTGGAGTGATCTCCTACCTGCCTGTGTCCCCTTTTGGCAATGGGATAAATAACCTTGCCATCATTTGATTCTAAATTGATTCTCCCACTTAGCCACTGCTTTATCAATGCTTGGCTGAATGTGAAGCTGGAAGTGAGCAACTTCCTCAGGGTGTACTGCTTTTGATGGGTTAGCTGTCAAATGCTCCATTGTCCAAATTATACCGCTACTGTAGATTTCCTGCTAAGAAACAATTTACTGTAGTAGAGGGCTATCAGTCTTGTGGGCTATGTTAGTTTTGGGGGATCAAAATCTGATTAACTTACTGCAGATACACAGCAGTTCCCACCATTGCTTTCCCCAAATTTCCATTTACTGTATTGTTAGCAGGATATGATAATAGAAGGCCTATATGAAAGGATTGCTAGGATAAACAGTAAGCAAGGCTGCCAAAGCTGCATGCAGTATCAAAGCCAAAGATAAGCATGAAAATAACAAATAAAAAAAAAGAAGAGGATGAAGAAAAAGAAGCTAAATCATCAGTATGTTCTCATATTTTTCTTCTTCCCAAAAAGAAAATATAAATTGTCTGAGATATATTACCTAGCATAATACAATATATTGGAAATATATTAAAATAGAGTATATTAAAAGTAACTTATATACATATGTGATATATATACATATATGTGTGTGCATATACATACATATATACACACATATATATATATAAAAATATATATAAAACTTTTACCAGATATCTTTTCCAAACCGATGAACAGCTTTAAAGGGATAAGTACTCCAAAAGTTATGTGCATGGATTTTCTTTATTGTTGTTAAATACATAAAAAGAATGGAATGTTACAAACAAATCTCTTTTGGTGATTTAGTGTTTTCTCCTTTTAAAAACTATTCCCATATTTTAGTCATCCTCAAGATTTCTGTTTGGGGATGTTAAGACCCACTTATCGCTTTACTGATTCAATACAGCAACTTAATGATGAGTCTGTTTACCTTTCTACCAGCGTATTTATATAAATACTAAACAACAGCATACCAAGAGATTTCTGTGATGAGCAAAATGCCGAGCTCTTTACTCCTTATTCAATAGGAGGGAGATGAATACTAGACTTAATTTAATCATTGCATTCAAGACAGGACCAAACATCAGTTCTAATATTGCATTTGTGATAATATTGACATCCATATTTGCTAACTTAATTGAAGCACGACAACTAGCTTTAATATAAACTTCCCAAGTTTTAATAAGCTGAGACAGGGACATTCTCATTACACCAGCAAATAAGGACACATGTCACCCTTTCATCTTCTCAAGAAGACCCACTCACTGCCTCTTCCCATCAGGATACTCAGATTTGTCTCTGTCATCTTTCACTTAAAAAAGAGGATTCTATTCTTTCAGAACATTAGTCCACTCTAGTACACTAAACACTTTCCTCAATAGCATTCACTGATCTACGTCATAAAGGGTAATTTGTTAAATTAGTAGCAGAGAGTGAAAAGATGATTTGCTCTAAAAAAAAGTAACTAGAACAGTCTGTTTCAAACCCAAATATTTTATTATACATAAATACATAAATACAACTAATTATATATATCAAATATATATTTAACATATACGCACATGTGAAAATATATATGGTTAAAATCTATGTGTTTTTCAACAGGCTTTATATGAAAGCTTGTCAGTGGCGGGCTAGGAAGAGAACTGATTTTCGTCCTAACTTTAAGCTCATCTCTGCCTGCTCTTCAACTTCATGTAGGAAATATTTCTTGAATAAGTATTATGTACTAGGTTCTGTGCTTGGGCTTGCAAATACAGTGTGCATATAAATAGTCTCTGTCCTTAAAGATTCACTGTATAATAAAGAGAAAAACTGAAAAATGATTACAAATACAGGAATAATTGATAGAAGTATAAAGCAAAGAGAATAAATTGTGCCTACAAGGGAAAAGGTCAGAGGAGAGTATATTTTAGCAGAATCTTGACAGACAACCTGGTTAGGTGGGCAAGTAGGTAAAAGGCACTTTATACATTTGCCATGTTACAGAAGCAAGACCCAAGAGAGCAGCTGTGAAGAAGCAGAGGAAGTATTGGTAGAGATGGAACACAGGTCACATGTATATGAGTATGGATAAAGGGTGGAGAGATGGTAAGGGCCTGGCAGGTAGAAGCAAGAGACTTGAATGAATCCTGGCAAGAAGCCATTAAAGAGTTTCTCAGGAAATAGTAACAGGTCCCAATTTCCATGTAAAAATGATTACTCCATACCCTATGCCCCAGCAATTGCACTACTGGGTATTTACCCCAAAGATACAAATGTAGTGATCTGAAGGGGCATCTGCACCCCAATATTTATAGCAGCAATGTCCACAATAGCTAAACTATGGAAAGAGCCCAGATGTCCACTGATAGATGAATGGATAAGAAGATACAGTGTGTGTGTGTGTGTGTGTGTGTGCGCGCGCACGTGTATACACACACACACACACACACACATACACACACACACACACACACGGGAATATTATACAGCCATCAAAAATGAAATCTTGCCACTTGCAATGACATGGCTAGAACCAGAGGGTATCATGCTGAGCAAAATAAGTCAATCAGGGAAAGAAAATTATCATATGATCTCACTGATATATGGAATTTAAGAAACAAGGCAGAGGATAATAGGGGAAGAAGGAAAAAATAAAACAGGACAACATCAGAGAGGGAGATGAACAGTAAAAGACTCTTAATCATAGGAAACAAACTGAGGATTACTGGAGGGGAGGGGAGTAGAAGGATGGGGATAACTGGGTGATGGACATTAAGGATGGCATATGATGTAATGAGCACTGTGTGTTATATAAGCCTGATGAATCACTGACCTCTACTTCAGAAATCAAAAATACATAATATGTTAATCAATTGAATTTGAATAAAAAATGTTTAAAAATAAAATGTATCCATTGAGCAAAAAATAAAAATAAGAATAATTACTCCACTAGCTGTGCGGAAAAGGAATTCGAAGAGGTAGAAGGCAGAAAAGGGGATGAGTAGACACAAGAACATTGCAAATATGGTGATATTACAGATATTACAGAGCCTGTACCAAACTCTGGATTTGGAAAAGATGAGAAAGAAAATGTAAAAGACCCTTCTAGGCTCAATTGAGAAGATGAGGTCTTTGGTTGGGTATGGGTAACTGAGGAGAAGGATAAGTTAAGAATGAAGCGTCTGACTTGGCTGACTGGTACAACCAATAAAAGACAGAGTTTAAAAAGGGGGAGAAGGAGGATGAGTTCCCTCATGTTATATCTGTGCCCAGATGGAGGACTGGAGCCCTTTTGGCACTGGCAGTGGGAGATCTCCCAGAGTGAGGCGAAATGTCTTCAACCGCTGGAGTAAGTACCAATTTCCTATTTATATCATCTATTCCCTTAGTGCTTTGTAATTAAAGATAAAAAGACCTTTCATCCTCACAAAGCCCTCATTTTATTTCAAACATGCTTTGGAAATACAACTGTGCTTTTTAATGATTTTTTTCTCTATTGTACAGATATGTTGAATAGCTCATATTATAAAAAATGGCAGATTACAATTTGCAAAGAGAACTTTCAATGCTGGACTGCTCATTTTCATTTTATTCTTGTAAAGAATATATATTTCCATTAAAATTCATTTTTATCATCACTAAACAAGTAAGAACTAAAGCCAAAGGATTTTTAATGATATTTCATAGAACTATAAAACACAGAAAGAAGATTTTTTAATAGCACAGGGTATCATATTCTAAGTTTCTTCAATTGAACCTGTCGGAAGTTTCCACTCTTATTTTTAGCACTGAATGGAGTTGATGGTTCTTACACTTAAATGAAGAAACAAAAATGTCCTCATTAGCTTGCAAATCTTTGAATTACAACAAAGTCATTATTTCAGCTGATGGCTAGCCACACTTGACCTCCAGTGCTGGCCACCAGCTGACAGTACAGCCCCTTGATGACAACTTCCACTAGGAAGCCTTCCTGGATGTTCTCGTTGAACCTCAAATTACACATGTTAAGAGATGCACCTCCTCAGTTTTGTTTTCTACTTACCTTTTGGAGCTCTGATATGTTCAGAATTCTTTTATTTGGCTATCTTTTAGTAATGAGCTGGGAAAAAAATTAAGCTCTAATAGGATGACCATTGTTGCTAAAGCTGAAATCTAAAAGTTGCTCAGAGCTGAACCGCACTGATACAAAGTTAAAACACCAAAAAACCTCAGTCCTCTCTAAAGAACATCTAACATTCTCTCTCTATAAAGCTTCTGATTATGTTGTCACTGTTATTGCTGGTACCTATTCTGAAATTTGTCTTGACTCATTCTGATCATCCATCAGAACCTGCAGTGTCTCTTCCTATAATTTCTCTAATGTTTCTCCCATATGTTTCTTCAACCACCCCTCCCCCTCCACGCAGCTCCAGCTCACTCTTGTATTATTACAACCAATTTCTAGCTGGTCTCTCACACCACTATTATGCCTCAATACAGTTTCTGCAGATACTCTTAGCTAAGCATTCACACATACACATTTTTTCAGTCTTATCTTCTTTACTACAACAGCACAGCTGCATGGTTTGGACATCAGTGCCTTTGATTTTTCTGAAGTCCTCTGTGCTTCTCTATCTACTGCCTGCTTATCCTTTGAGATGCAGATGATTTTTCAGTCTTCCTGATGCTGATGTTCCCCCTAGCAAATACAGACAAACTTCTGCAGACTTGTGATTTGCTAGTCTGTCTTGAGGATAAGAACGTTGATGGCCTGAGATACTGTGGCCACATCCTTGCCTTGCTGGGAAGGACAGATGCTGGACCTGTTCTCACTCTCTACCAAAAAGGCCCATGTCTTGTGCTCCACTTGTGCTTAATTTAATGTGGTCAAGTACTTTTTTTTTTTTCTCTAGGAGGATATTCTTGTGGATCTTAATGGATAGTCATATTCGTTAAAATATAAGACTAGAAACCTATATAAGATGTCAACAAAATACAGGGTGCATGTATGGCAATGCTTACCCAAGTATAACTCTGGTTTTCTATATATGCTACTCTTTCTTTCCTCACATAAGTAAAATACGAGATTTAAAGAATATAAATTCAAATCTGGAAGAAAAAATATGTATACTAGCTCATAAAGAAAGAATATTTAAAAAATGCACTCATGTTTTATGTGACCCTGTGTCCTACTTGTTTGAATTCAATACATTTAAGAATAAACAGCCATACCTCAAATAAAATATCCTGACATTTCTAATTTTGTGCCAATTTCTGACCTAGTTCTACTTTTAAAATGTAAAAAAAAGGAAGTGCTCTGAAATTCCATCCACATGCAGTGCTAACAACTCAATATTAATAGTTTTAAAAATAATGTCAAGTATTTCTAAAATCCTGGTTTCTGTCATGGCTGACCCAAATAAGAACCTCTGTAACTAGCTTTGTTAAAGGACAAATTAAGATTTGGGGGGGGGGCTGTGATAATGCATCTTAAATATCAGTTCAGTGTAGGTTTTTACTTAGCTGACAAGAGACCTCCTTCCTAAAATATTTTTACTTATAGTAACCTGATTATGTAAAGGAGTTTGCTGTTCAGAGGATACTGTCTAAATGACTGACTGCTTCCCAAAAGTATGCTAAAGATTTCTAAGCCACATTTCTAAGGCAGTTAGGCAGATAAGAAAAAGCCCATAAGAACTCTGTTCAAGAGATGGATAGTTCTACATTTGTTCCAGAGGGCTATTTTTCACATTCAATGAGTAAGCACATTTGCTTTAATACTGAAAATTACCTACCAGAGATGATCTATTTTTATGCATACACTATAAACATTACACATGTCACATTAATAACAATCATACACAAATGGGATCTGAGAAATAGGAGTCCAGGAACATGAAGAATAATGTAAATTAAAAAAAAACAACCAACAACAACAATTATAAGACAGCAAAACAGTACAGTAATTTACCAATCTGACACTACATAAAAGTAGCAAATGTACTTTATGATGTTTATCTTTGCTATAATTTTCAGAACATAAAACCATACCTTGATTACAAGTCTGATCTATTATTCACAGAATCATTTTAGAGAATTTGTTTATAAAGTCTCATTGCAAAGCAGATGCAAATTAGTTATCTTGGAACAGGTAGGAAAAGCACAATTCTCACACAACTGATCAACAATTCCTTTTGCTTCTTCACAGAAAGACCCTGCACACTAATTAAAAAAAGAAATAAGGGACCTGGCTGGCTCAATCAGAAGCTTGTGACTCTTGATCTCTGGGTTGTGAGTTCAAGCCCCATGTTGGGGGTAGTGCTTACAAAAAAATAAATAAATAAACTTAAAAAAAAACAAATAATAAACAAAAAATGAAACTGGAGATGGGGCCTCTGACTCCCCACTGTTCAGGTTTCTACACTTTGATTTTACTTCACCATAGTCATGTAGGGCAATTGCTTTTTCTCTTCTTAACTTTTGGAGATGGAATTAAAATATGGCAATGCTTATAGTTCTAACAGTCTTGTATAAGAATAATTCGTATTCTGAGCACTGACTCTGTGCCAGGCATAGGGCTGAGGATATATTCTCATTTAATTCTTTAGCATCTCTATTAAGTAGGTCCTATTCCTAGCTCTATTCTAGAATGAGGAAACAGATTTGAAAAGGTGAAGTAATTTTGCATAAATTCATGTAATTTATAAGTGGTGAAATCATGATATAAATACAGCCAGACTCCTGAACCGTGCTCTCAATTTCTTTCCTATACTATCTCTCTCTATGGCCAGGACATTTGCCTTTTTTTTTTTTAATTAATGGTAACACATAAGCATATATGTTAGATAAATAAGTATTTTCTAGAATCCACCAGTTAAGACTCCATCAGGCAACTGAACATTTTTTTCTAAAAATGTTTTGCCAGGTAAAGGAAATGTTGCAAAAAGCTGCCCTAAGCATATTCCACAGATCTCCCAGTTGGCAATTTGATAGGCCTGTTATTATTCAAACACACTTGTCCTTAACCATACTAGAGCAATCAAGTGAAACAAAGCAGGTTACACTGAAAGTACTTATAAAGCTGGGCACATGGTGATACAAACCCACAAAACATTCAAAGCTGTTGGAAAGGAAATCTGGTCAATTCAAATACTAACAACCACAGTGAAGGCAATTTCCCAACATTTATCTTCCCATCAATTCTTATAATGGATGTTTTACTACTTGATTTGAAAAGAAAAATCCAAGAATTTACTACAAAAGGTATATGAAAGATGTTTGCATAATAAAATAAAGCATTTGTCAATGAAATGAGATAAAGCAGATTGTTAGATGGATTTTTACCCCCCTTTTCTCCCACATACATAGGGATAAGCTAAAACATGAGCATTACACAGTCTTCTAGAACTGTGCTATCCTACACAATAGCCGCTAGCCACATGAGGCTATCAGGAACTTGAAATCTGGCTAAAAAATTGATGAAGTGAATTTTAAATTTGTATTTCTATTTACTAATTTAAATTTAAAATTGATTGATATTCAATTCAGTTACTGGAAAATTTTTAAGTATCTTTAGTATAACTCAGGTACATAAATTTACTTTTTCAAATGCAAATTCTATGAGATCAAAAACTGATCATGTATTTCCAATGAAAATTTAGCATCTGAGTTGAGATGTGCTGTGAATATAAAATACACACTGGGTTTCAAAAACATTAAAGAAGAGAATGTTAAATATCTCATTAATAGTTTTTAAATACTGATTACATGTTAAACTATTTTAAATGTACTGAGTTAAAAGTAATGTGAAGATTAATTTTACCTGACACTTTTTTTTGAAGTGTAGTTATAACAAAATTTAAAATTACATATGCAGTAATTATAGCTCTATTGGATATGATTCTAGATAGTTTCATTGTTTTAGAATTTGAAAGTTCACTGCTTGTCTTGAAAACAGTTTAAGAGTATACCCCAAAACTTCTGAAAATGACAATATTATCTCTTAATCATAATCTCCATTCCTGTTCTTGGACAGTAAAAAGTAACGTTCTGATTCTTTATTAAGTAGACTCAGCAAAAGATAAATCACTCAAAAGGGACACAGAGATTCTTTGGGGTGCCTTATTCACTCCATTTCTCTAGACACCACTGGTGGGTTAAAACCAGGATTTGGTAAATAACTAGCTGAAAACTGGCCAGATGACTTGTGCGAGGTACACTTCTAACAGGTTCCAAAACAGGCACACTGCACACTCTCCAGAACTTCTAAACAGGGGAGTTTGCAGCTAAAGAAATAATACAGCATTCTCATTCTTGACTTTCACATTTTCAAAAGAGATAGTTACCACCTTAAGCTTCTTACTGATCCCAGTGGTATTTATCCTTTGGGTTACCCTCTAAAACTAAATAAACCAAAAGCAAACAAGTAAACACACAAGTAAACAAATAAGGTGGCCAATTGTGTCCAGAAATCTGAATTGAGGGCCAAGTCCTATGTGACAGAGAGGAAAAGTCCCTACCTCCCCCTGGACCTTACTCCCCTTTAATCAAGGAGAAATCTGAGATGAAAAGAGGCTAAATGGCCTCCAAATTGACACAGTTTTAGAAACTTGGTAGCCTGGGACTACAACTAATCTAAATTATTTTTCCATATATTATACTGATTGTCATTTTCTGACAGTTGCAGAAATTATGCTGAACAATTTCATATATTAAGTCATTTACAAAAGATAGGCTAGACAGATAACTGTCATTTCTACCTAATATATCTAGCACTCTTTCTTTTTCTTTCACTGTCAATTCAATAATTTTAAATGTAAAATCTTAGACCTTGGTGAGAATTCTATTAAAGAGAGACAAAATGTACTTACTGGATAATATCATAGCTATTTTGATGATAAATCTCTTAACTTTTTTCAGCTACGATACTGTACAAATTATGAAATGATTCATGTCCTTTTTGTGGGGAAATAGGTATTTTTGGATAGGTACTCATTATTTTTTAATGTAGGTTGAAAAAATAAATTAGGATTTTTTTAACAGAAATATATCTTTGAGGCCTAAAAGAACTAAATAGCTTAAAAACTTAATCAATTCTTGGGGCGCCTGGGTGGCTCAGTGGGTTAAAGCCTCTGCCTTCGGCTCAGGTCATGATCTCAGGGTCCTGGGATCGAGCCCCACATCGGGCTCTCTGCTTAGCAGGGAGCCTGCTTCCCCCCCTCTCTCTCTGCCTACTTCTATGCCTACTTGTGATCTCTGTCTGTCAAATAAATAAATAAAATCTTAAAAAAAAAAAAAAAA
>RCUC01166089.1:0-23227 GCA_003697995.1 Taxidea taxus jeffersonii
TATTTTCATCCATATTCTTTAAATAGTGCCATAGAGGTTATGATAAATGCCACTGAGCAGGATATGCCAATCTCAGTTTTGAGTGTGATGTAGTTCCTAGGAGGACATGGAATAATGATCTGACACCGATTTATTTTTCCAAATTAAAGTTGCTTAGATTCCACCAAGCAAAAGGAAATAAATCCTAAAGGTAGTATTACCTTTAAATACACATTGAGGACTACAGACCAAAGAGGCCAGATGGGTTGTGTTAATTTAAATCACAAAATGAAGTAGATATCATTGGGGGAGAAAAACAGAAAATCCCTAGTTGGTGGTCATTTTAGAAAATTTGGAAAAATAAAGAATGAAGAATTGTTTCTCTTATTGTTTTGTTTTGTCTTATTTTTTCACTGAACAATTCCTGGATGTGTGAGAAACAATAGTCAAAAAGATAGCATTCAAATTTTCATGGCACTTTGCTCTGTATTAAGAATCATCTACTCTTTGTTTTCCCTATATCCCAATGAATATTTCATTGATTTTTAATACAACAAAATTACTTGTCTTATTATTTTATACCCCCCTCCTCTTTTTTTTGCTCTCTACACTTGCAAAGACACACCTGTCTAGATTTGGGAAGTGACTCCATTTATTATATTGTGGTATATAAGAACATACAGAAGGTTACTATTAACTTTACAAAAGTCTAAAACTCCAGTGTTCTCAGAATGATATGATCGCCATGTTGGACTAAAATGTGGCTTTTTCTCTGTTCTTTTTTTTCATACCAAATAATTGCTTTAGAAAACACAGTTGTTTCCAGAATCTCTCTACAGCGACTAGCACCATCAGTAAGTAAAATCTGAATAACTTGCTTCTTCAAATCTCAGTGTCCTCTTATTGCTGGTGGGTCCAGGATGAAGGCGAGGGTACATTTTGAATACGAAAGAAAGTACAATTAGAGCCCTGAACTAAATAGCATAAAAAATCTTTGTTTTCCATGGTGTGTGTGTGGTGGTGGGGGAGGGATTCTTTTATGAGAAAAAATATTGAAATATTAAATTATAATAGAACATATTGCAATCTTTATGAGAAAGCATTAACAAGTTGCCTAAATTCTAAGAATTAGAGAAAAGGCTCCAATAAAATCTAAGATTCTGATAGTTTATATATATATGTATATATATATATATATATTTACTTTATCCCAAGACATTTAGTCAAAAAAGGTAAAATTATCATCATCACCATTATTATTAATGTCATTGTACATTATGATTATCAGAATAGCTGTAAAGAAAATTCAACTCTTGATTGAATATTGACAGAAATGACAAATAAAGTACATAATATTATTCAGATCCACTCTGACTTCAAATCCCAGGATTTTAAGAAAGGTATCCTGATTCTGGAAAATAAAGTCTAGAGCTCCTTAAAAGAGGGAGACAATATACAGTTCAAGTATTTTGAATGAATTTGTAAAATACATAATAGTTTGGGGGAAAGCAAGTATGAAATTCTATTTTTCATATATGATGTTCTTAATGAAATGACTCTTGAGCCTATAGTAACATGAAATATTTTTTAATCTTCTCACAAATGGAACACCTATAATCCAAGTGTCAATGTCAAGGAAACAACTCTTGAGTTTAAATTTCTGCAAGTTTAAAAATTTATGCTAAGATCTCAGTGTAAGAAAACTGCAACTGAATGCAAGCTTGGACATAATTAATTGTTAAGCTGTATAATGTTTCACTTTCCATTTCAAGGATTGTCACTAAAATAGCAATTTTTCTCCTCTCGCTAATCTAACAATTTCATACTGACAGCCTGTCGTCATGAGAATTTACTATCACATTACTGCTTTACACACTTCAATACAAACATTTCCAAGCTAAAATTAGATACACTGACAAGAAATATGGCTTTTAGTTAATGATTTATGTTTTTGCTTTGGAAAAGAAATGCTCTCTTAAATATATTATACTGACAAGTAGCTTCCAAACTTTTTGTTGAAGCATTCAAAGGGAACATTTTATGATCACTGATCAATAAAAATAGTGCTTTGGCATATTTATATTCCTCTCCCCACAAAAAAAAAAAAAAGAAAAAGAAAAGGGAAAATGCTACAAGAGTAGGTCACGGTGATTAAGAGTATGTGCATTATAATCTGGTAGATTAGGATACACTTCTCGGATTTTCTGTTGACTGGCTCTGTGGTTTGGGTGAATGGTTACTTTCTTATAACTGTCTCAGCTATAAATCGAATCATTAAGAGTTTTCACCTCGAAGGTGTTTTGAAAGATTGAATACAGTAGTCTCCCTTATGTATGGGTGATATGTTCCAAGACCCCAAGTGGTTGCTTGAAACCACAGATAGCACCAAACCCTACATAAACTATGTTTTTTTTCCCCCATATATACAGACCTATGACAAATTTTAATTTATAAATTAGGCATAGTAAGAGATGAACAATAACTAATAGTGAAATAGAATATACTAAACAATACACAATATAATATAAACAATATCATAAAATTATAACAATGTACTATAATAAAATTGATGTGAATGTGGTCTTTCTCAAAATATTTTACTGTACAGTGCTCATTTTTCTTCTTGTAATGATGGGAGATGCCAAAATGCCCACATGATGAGATGAAGGAAGGTGAATGACATAGACATTGTGATTAGTGTTAGGCTAATATTGACCTTATGATATTTTAGAAGAACAGTCATCTACTCTTGGACCTTGGTTGACTCTGGGTAACTGAAATCATGGAAAGAGAAACCATGAATGGGGGGACTACTATCATATAATCCACTGGAAACTTAGGTAGAAGGAACATTAAACAGGGGCACCTGGGTGGCTCGGTGGGTTAAAGCCTCTGCCTTCGGCTCGGGTCATGATCCCGGGGTCCTGGGATCGAGCCCCACGTCGGGCTCTCTGCTCGGCGGGCGGCCTGCTTCCCCCTCTCTCTCTCTGCCTGCTTCTCTGCCTGCTTGTGATTTCTGTCTGTCAAATAAATAAAATCTTTAAAAAAAAAAATTTAAAAAAAAATTAAAAAAAAAAAAGAAGGAACATTAAACAGTGCTGAATAGTTGTTATCTGATGTTTTTATCATCATTATTTTGGCACTACGGGCA
Source organism: Taxidea taxus jeffersonii (assembly GCA_003697995.1). NCBI lineage: Eukaryota > Metazoa > Chordata > Mammalia > Carnivora > Mustelidae > Taxidea > Taxidea taxus. Next base: position 3,131 of record RCUC01166089.1, read on the forward strand.
GTACGCAGGGCCAGGTGTTGGAGACTAAGAAGTGAGGACATGAAGATGAGGAAGACTCGGTTCTCTGAGATCCTCTCAAACTGTGTTGTGAAGCAAAAAGGAGGAGGCCTACGTGAATACACTTTGAAAAATAAGAAACTCAACATAAATATAAGAATGTTTTGTCAATAGAATCATCACCAGTGCCCTTAAAAATAACTTAATGTTAAAATGTGGGTATCTCACTTCAGAATGTTATTGGCTTGCATTTCACAACCATACTGCTAATCTCTTAATCTTAAATATATTAAGAACCTTAATGTTAATCAGTTAATCAGTTGACTCAATTATGCATTCATTCATGTACTCCACAGAGATTTACAAGTGTCCACTCCGTTGTGGGAACTTACTTGCAGGCCTTTTTAGTTACCCAGTGTTTTGTTTCTCAAGCACATAGTCACAGCTTTCTTTTCCTTTAATGTAAGCCCATTCCTTATTTTATGTCTGACCTTCTAGGAAGGCTTTATGGTATGCTCTTAGTAGAATGGTTTTCGGGTAACTTAAAAATGTCTTAAAAAGATTAAGCTTCCTTAAGCCATCAAAGTACCAAATCTAGTTGAAAGGCTGACATGAAAATGAATACCTGGCACAGGTTTGGCTGGGTTTGGGAAAACAACAATTTGAGAGCTCAGACTTTGGCAGATAATAGTACTGAGATCTATTGGAATTGCATTCAAGGATTTCATACATGTGAAAAAAACAATCTACTGCTGACATTGGTTTGATTTACAGTTCAAGATAACAGTGGTTCTAACATCTCAAATGTTGAAAGAATGTATTTAATTGCTTTAATTCACTATTAATTGATTTTTTAATGCACTACTAAAGAATAATTCTTTCCAAGTTCTACAAGCATAAATAACACAACTATGTTATCTTCTCAACTTGCTGGCTGCACAATATCATGAGCATTAGAACTATGGTATAACAGAGTAGATTACTAGCCATTACTATAACAGGAAACTATACATTGGTAGTATTTGTTGAAATCTATATAACATCAGAATTTTATTTAAAAAAAAACAGTAAAAGCAAACATCAAATGAGTTAAAAATGGATTTTATATGTTACTGTTTATTTTTAGAATGCAAAAATGAATTAGATCTCCCCAGCATGACCCTGGAATAATAATAGTATATTTTAATATTTGTGATTTTTAGAATTTAGATAGTACCTACCTACCAAGATGCTTACTTGTGAAATTCCGTTTAAGGATATGAAAGAAAAATAGCATAGTATAGGGAAAAAATGCATTGGAAGTTAATAATTAATAACCTCTTCTATTTTTCTAATAGAATCTAGAGGTACCTCATCCTTTGCTTTGTTCTTCATTCTTGTGAACTGTTTATAGGGTAAACTACACTGGTGAGGATATTCAAGAATCCATCTCATTGTGGGGAGATCTAATGATCCTAAGGTCCTTCCTTGTGCTCAGCAGAAGCTTATTTACCTGTAGCTTCTAGTCATTAAGTTCTAATCTTCCTCTTGGTGCTAAAAGAGTCTCATTTTCTTTACATCCTTAGTCCTTTAACCACTAGAAAGCAGGTATAGATACCTCAATTTCCTTCTCATTAAACAAGCAATGTTGTCAATATTTCTTCCCAGAGCACAGCTCTGACTCACCATCCAGGGGAATTGCCTCTGAGCATGTCCTACTCTGAGGTTTTTCAATCTTGTCCATCATATCTCATCAGCATAATTTATCAAGTTTTATTTGCCATACTTTTATTAAGAAAGAGGAGGTTTTGCTTGTTGACCCAAAATTTGTTAACATTATTAACATTTAACATTTTATATTAAAATATGGAATATTTGTTAAAATATTTAGGGTAGTAACATACATAAACTACTTTGGATATTCTAACAGGCTCTCATGTCTCTATCCTTCCAGTGAATGATACCAAGACTTGACTATAATACTCTGAGAACCACAGAGAGATGATGACAACTGCCTATTTTCCACACCTATGATTACCCCATCTTTCTCTTGCCTACATCACAATCCTCTCACACCTGTGCAGCCTGAACAGCCTTTGCACTGTTCCTCCTCTTCTGCTCTTACATTCTTACAGTCTGCTTAGTAGCCAAAGGGCTCTTTCTAAAACATAAAGTAAATTGGGATGCCTGGGTGGCTCAGTCAGTTAAGCATCTGACTCTTGGTTTTGACTCAGGTCATGATCTCAGGGTTGAGAGATCAAGTTCCCAGCTGGGTCCTGTGTGCAGCATAGGGAGTCTGCTTAAAATTCTTTCTCTCTCCCTCTCCCTCACCCTCTCCCCCTGCTCACACACAAACTCTCTCTCTCAAAAACAAAAAATAAAAAACAAAAAAACAAAAAACCAACCAAACAAATAAACATAAAGTAGATCAAGTCATCATCTGCTGGAAACAATTCCAGAGACTTCCCATTATAATGACAATGAAATCCCAACTTCTTGCTCTGTGTCATCTCTGTAATTCCTCAGAAGCCCCTCATACTGCTCGTAGAGCTCCAGCCATATGTCTTTGCCTTATGTCTCAATCAGGCCAAGGGGATCCAGCTTTGGGCGGGGCATTGACTGTCTTGGCTCCGAAGCACGTTCAGCGTATATTTGCCCCACTGCCTCTTTCTGGTTAATTAGGTCTGAGTTTACCTGTCCCTTCCTTCTGAAGCCTTCCCTGGCCACAGAATATGAAGCAGCTTCTCTCACCACTTGCCATCACATCACTCTATTTTAATACTATAATAGTATTTGCCATCATTAATATCCTCTCATTTATTTATTTATTATCTATTTCCCTAATGAGAGATGGCCCACTATAGCTGCAACCTTAATGATGTTATTTAAAGCAATGCTTGGCACGTAGATATTGTTGAATGAATGGGTACATGCATTCCTGACTCCTGAATAGCAGGTTCATGGCTGTGATGTGCCAAGTGATGAATACCTCAGAGTCTGAGCCCGGGTTTGAATTGCTGATTTGTGCTTGCTAACAGTCAGACTTTGAACAAGTTATCTAACATGCCCGAGTCTGAAGTTATACATCTAAAAAAAAAAGGGGGATAAAATGTTACTTTCTTCTCCAGGTTATTGAAAAGATTAAATCAATTTAAAAATTTGAAGTTAATATTTAATAACCTCTTTTATTTCTCTAAAAATATCTAGAGGAACCCCATCCTTCATTTCATGCTTCACTCTTGCATAGATAATTGCTATGTAAATTTAGCAATGAATAGTAATGCAGCTGAATTTTTAGTGTCTAGGGCTGCTACCGTGTTGACTCATATTACACTTGAAATATAATGTAAAACTCTCTAAGTCTTTTTTTATGTGTGCAGCTGGGAAGTGCCATCTCTATCTTTTTGTGCTTATGCAGTTACCTTTTGGGAGCCAACTACAGAATTTTATATCAATTAGCTTTATTTTGCCACATTCAGTACATTGTTCGAAACCACTGAAAATGCTGATGATTCCAATTTCAGTATTTATTAAATGTCAATTTGGATATTTGGTACCAGGTCTTAATCTACAATCTGAGGTACTCAACCCAAGTGATCTCAGTCCACAGACCTATGTGGGGATTTCTGGGGCCATCTTCTAGCAGCTTCAGAAGAACAGAGGAGTCAGAGTGTCCCCCTTACACCAGCTGTTTCTTAAGTCACTTTAATTCAAAATCATCAATATGTCAAAGTGGCATATTTGGGGGTGACATATTCTGGTCCCCTTCAAGGCATTAAGTTTAGGTTGAGGTTCTTTTTTCTTTTTTCTTTCTTTCTTTCCTTTCTCTTTCTTTCTTTCTTTCTTTCTTTCTCTTCCTTCCTTTCTTTCTTTCTTTCTTTCTTTCTTTCTTTCTTTCTTTCTTTCTTTCTTTCTTTCTTCTCTTTCTTTCTTTTCTTGTTATTATCATTGTCTGATTTCTCCAACACATTTCGAAAAGACTATCTTTCTTCTACTAAATTGCTTCTGCACCTTTGTCAAAAACCATTTGAGCATATTTGCATGCATCTATTTTTGGATTCTCTATTCTGCTCCATTGTTTGTCTACCTTTCTGTCAGTACCACATAATCTTGATTACCATTGCTATATACTAAGTCTTGAATCCAAGTAGAGTGATTCCACCTACTTTATTCTTTTTTTGCAAAATGATTTTAGCTATTATAGTTTCTTTGTCTTCCCATATAAATTTTAGGGTAATCTTGTCTACATGTACAAATAACTTGCCTGCATTTTAGTAGAAATTGTGTTAAGCCTGTATATCAATTTGGGGAGAATTGACATTTTTACTATATTGAGTCCTCCCAGTCTGAATGCCTCTCTATTTATTTAGATCTTTAGTATCTTTCGTCAGCATTTTGTGGTTGTCAGCTTTTTGGGTCTGGATGGTGCCATGTTATCTCCATTGATACTGTGGCTGGGTGCGGCTCCCCACTGAGCCTTCTGTGACATCACCCCATGGTGCTGGGGTAACTCATGATAGCCTATCAAGGATGAGAGTCTAGGCTCTCTGCTAGACCTTTGCTTTGCTAACAGGGATGGAAGTAGGCCACAATGTTTTTAGTGGGTGTTGGCTAGAGTAGAAGTATTGTCTGAAAGTTTCCCATTTTCCTTGGCTACTCCTGGCTCTTTAGGTAGAGAGAGCAAGATTCTTTTGTCTGCATCTATGGTGGTTCCAGGTTGATAGTTTCCTCATTGTGTCATTCCTTTGTCCTGTGGTTTCCTACTGGTCTGCTTTCTTTTCTACATCTATGAGAGTCTTCTTATATTTGTTTTATATACATTGTCTAGGGTTTTTAGCTATACTTAGAAGGAGCAACAGGGTACATGAATTTCATCTTCCTGGAAGCAGAAAATAAGTGACAGGGTAAGTGTTACTTTTTTCCCCAATGTGTGTTTCTATTCTCTGCTTTACTAGATCATTACAAAAGGCTGGTATTAACTCCATCACACTTATGAAAATATTGGACAAAAAGTTAAGTGCCTTATCCTGGTCAGTTTGTGCATGGAACTATTCTTTGTACCAAATGTGTATAATTTTAAAGATTAAGCTCTTATCATATGAATACAATGGGTTTTAAAGATTAGGTTCTCTTCAAATGAATATTAGAATGGTCATTAAATCATTAAAAAATTATGCTGGATCAAGGTAGGAGTTAGAAAATATACTATGTTTGGTTTCATGGAAATATACCAACTAGAGTCATTTTCTAAATTCTAACAGAAGATTTAGAAATCTTGGTTCTTCTAATGTCTGGCTGTTTTCTTAGAGCCAGTCATTTAACTTTTCTAGGTATCTTTTTCCAAAGTTGTAAAACAATGGTAGTAACACTTGTCTTGCCTATTTCCTAGAATTCTTGTAATGATGAAATGAGTTAGGATATGAGTACATATTTTCTAAGTTGTTAAGCTATTTATAAATGTAAGATATTATTTTAATCTCCATCATTATTACTCAAATAGTCATGAGTATTCTCCTTATCCTATCCATTGAAAGGCAATGAGATACAGAAGGCTTAAGGAAGGAAATATCAGCAATCATAAGAGTAGGCTTTGCAAATGTAATAGGTCCAAAAAACGCAAATAATTATTTGGTAGGCTGTGGTATTATATACACACCAATGTGATGAAGAATCACATGCAATTACATAAAACAAGTAAATTAGTTGAGAATTTTTTTCTCTGGAAATTTAAAAATTAGATTTATTATCCAATATAATTTAGACATGACATCAAGGAAATAAAAAGCACAGAATCAGTTTTATTTCCCCTTTCATTCCAACACAGGACATCTATTCCTGTCAGACCAGTCTCCTAAATATACCCCCCTGCTTGCCATCCCATGATTCCCCTTCATTCCCTCCTACCCATTCTTCAGGATCTATGAATATTCTCGCCTCCCCCATTAACTTTCTCTGACAATTCCAGCCTACTCTACTCTCATCCTGTTCTGAAATCTTATTGCTGTCATAGCCTGTACCACAAAATTAGGCATTTAATTATATATTGCCTTGCACTGTTTTCTAATTGTGTCATGGATATCTTCTCTTTCATGCTAAATTATAAATTCTCAGCAAAGGCCAGTTCTCATGCTTTTCTGTTCTCCTTCAGCATTTACAAAATATGGGAATATACTAGCTACTCAAGGAATAATTAATTGACCAAATGACTTTTCTGGCTCTTTATAACTCTTTAGCTCTATAGTATTAAAGATGTACAGAGAACAAGAAGACCAAAGATAACTATATTAATTACCTTGAATGATAAATTTATTTAGGACACCTGGGCTCTGGCAGTTACTGAGATATCTAGTTGGCAGAGTAGACTGTGGTGATGAACTAAAGGGCCATACATTTTGAGTTCTGGAATGAGTCATCACTACCTGCAGAGCAGATTAGTTAAAAAGAGATCTTTGTGATTTATGTCTCCATTTACTTAAATTGTCTTGGTGTCATTTGGCATCCTATCCTCAAAATAAATCAAGGTCATGTGAAGGGTTAATTTGTATGGAGTGTTTTCCTGTTTCACAGATAGACTGAATCTAGAAAGGACTAAGACAAGAGGCTTTCATTAGGAAGTTTAGAATTCTCAGAAAATGCTAATAAGTTCTTTTATTTCACTTTAAGAATAAAAGCAAAAGTAAACATCTTTAAGGGGGTTGCCACTGGGAATCTTGGAAATCATCTAGTTTAACCTTCTCATTTATGGGTCTGAGGCTCTAGAATGTACATAAAAATAAGTTACTGTTGCAAGGGTCCCTTTACCAGTTCAAAGAATGTTCAAAGTACATCATTTTGACTACTTTAGTCCTTTATCTGCTAATGTTTGGATAAGCACATCCAAGACAAAGTTCACATATTTTATTTAAAAAAGTGTTCTGATTTAATCTCCATATTTGTTACTTCTTAGTTATGTGACTCTAAGTAAATCTAATGGGTACCTCACAAATCCTGGGTATCAGAAATTATACCTGGAGCAGAAGATGACTGGTATGATTAAAAGTAATTGATGGAGACACATTGGCTTAGGTTCATTTCGATTTTAGAGTTTATCAGGAAGGAACATGGTTGAGTGGAGAGTATAACATAAGGATCAATGGGAGTTATACTAATAAAATGATATCTTAGGAGAGATGGGACAGATGGAACTTATTTGAAAGATGGTCACACTTTGCTAATGACTGGAATGAGCCAATTCTGAGAGTGAAGAGTCAAGAGTGACTTTCATTCAAGGTGTCTTCTTTGGGTAATAGGTAGATATATGATGAGTTTACTTTGGGCTGGGATGAACTGGAGGTATACTACAGGGAATGCTTCTTCCCTACTTCTCATGTCCATAGTAGAGAAGTGAAAGAGGGAAACAGCTGAGTCAGTCAGAGAAGGAGATGTGATGACAGGAGCAGAAGTCAAAGTGACACAATTGCTTTGAACATAGAAGAGGGTTACCAGTCAAGATATGGCAGATATATCCCCTCTATAGGATGGGAAAGGTGGAGAAAGCATACTCTTTACTATAACCTCCAGAAAGGAATGCTAACCTGATGATATTTGATTTTAGTCCAGGGAGACCCATTTCTGATTTCTGAACTGCAGCATTGTAAGAAAATGAATTCATGTTATTTTAAGCTGCTATGTTTGTGGTAATTTGTTAAAGCAACAATGGGAAACTAATATACTCTGCAACTCACCCAATATGCTCTTCTTCTCCTCCTTGAGTGGGAGTTTATAAATGTATAGACTCTGACCCAGACTGCCAAAGATGAATTCTGGCCCCTCCACATGCTAGCTCTGTGACCACAGCTACTTAACTTCCATGCCACTATTTCCTCATCTATAAAACGGAGGTTATAAGAATACCTTCCTTGAAGTGTTGTTGGGTGGATTAAATGAATTAATATATATGAAAGCACTTAGAACAATGGGCACACAGTAAACACTATAAAAGTGTGTGCTATTATCAGTGGTATATCTACCTCTACAAATTATTTGATACCTGGTTCAAATGTAATCTCTTTCATAAAAAATGCCCACTTCTCCTTTTCTGAACATTAAGATCTCTCTTCCTTATGTCCAAAGAGGACTTTCACTTTATAATTTTTTACTGCATTTGGCAATTTAAATTTTATTTAATCACTTTCATACATGTTGAATCATTTCTAAGAGATAAGATCTTGCAAAGAGTTACTGATAGGTGTTTTGTTTGCTTATTTATATTAATCTCATTATTCCCACAGTTTTTGGGCCAGTGCTTTGCATATTATAGGGACTTACTAAACATATTTTGAAGTACGAATGGTGTTTTCAAGAAACAAAGTAAATCACCCACTGAATGGTGGTTAGCAACATCTGCATCAAGAATTAATCAAAACTTATGAGAGTGTCATAGAAAATATGCTCCACAAATAACTGACAGGATTCAGATTTTTTTTCAATCTAGATGTTCAACCTAATTTAAATCCCATATTAGATCAAGACAGCTTTTTAGTTAATTATTATATTTTAAACTATATTTTATAAAGTTCTCTCTAAGAGTTTTCTCTTGATTAAGAAGCATGATGTTGTAGGGACTGATTTTAGTGCTGTGCAAAGACACAACAGGAGCTCTCATTTCTGAATTTCTAGAACCTATCAGTAAGACTGTCATATATGGCTAAAAAGTTGACTTTAGAGGGTTTTCTGATAATACTGGTCAGCTGATCAGTATTTTAGAAATAGAGTGAAAAACTACAAACATAATTACCATATAAATCAGTATTTTAAGTTCTAAAATTAATATTCTCATTAGTGGTTATGTTTATGTTTTATATACATTTAAAGTTAGTCTCAAAATACTGATAATTACTGTAGAACTATATCCTGGCCCAGCATAAGAAATGAAATCCAATTAAGACCAGCTGCCATTAACCTTGGTGGTATTTTTTTGAAATTATTCTCCAAACAGTCCCAATTTTTGTTAAAACTGTGGAAGAGAAGTTACTTATTGAGAAGGAAGGAAATTAAGTTTTTTAAGCCTTACAAGTTCTGACTTTGTGGCTGTAAAAATAAGCCGATTCACATGGTTCTGTTTTTTAGCACTATTTTGACATTCCAGCATCATACCTGTAATTTAATTACATGATACAAGAACATGTCTTTACTTACATCCTATGCATGCTATACTCAGGGAAGAGTTATTCATTCTATTGAACAGCTCACTGACTTCTCAGAGTTACAATAATTAGGGAATATTTTTACATAAAATAGAAAAACACAATGGCTCGTACATTACGATGTTGAAGACAATCTTTAAAAACAGTATATATTAGGGGCACCTGGGTGGCTCAGTGGGTTAAGCCTCTGCCTTTGGCTCAGGTCATGATCCCAGGGTCCTGGAATTGAGCCCCACATTGGCTCTCTGCTCAGCCAGAGGCCTGCTTCCCTTCCTCTCTCTCTCTCTGCCTGCCTCTCTGCCTACTTGTGATCTCTGTCTGTCAAATAAATAAATAAAATCTTAAAAAAACACAGCATATATTATAACTGAGGAAACCATGTCTTCAGCTTGCCAACTTTTCAAAGTTCTATGTCAAATGAAAAGGTAAACCTTCCTTTCAGATACCACTAATCTCATACTGAAAAAGAACTCTCCTTTGAAAAGGTAGGTTGCTGATGCTTTCACAGATAAGCTGTTTACTCTTTTTTAGTGGCTCTGAATTGATCCTGCTAATGCAGAAACTGGCTTTCTCAGATTTGTTTAGCTTTTGGTGTTAGTGATTTTTTTTTTTTTATTTCTCTTTTGCTGTGTTAGAAATAACTGTAATGATTTTTTCTCATGCTGATTTTTAAGTGCTTAAAGGAAAGCAAGGGTTGATAGCTCATCAAGACACACAAGACTCCCCTAAGAGTTGACAACTTCCATTTTGAAAATGCATTAGCCAAACACTTCCATTTCCATTGGAGGGTGTCATTAGGGGCACTTAAGCAAAGAAAGCTACTAGGAGAAAAAACACCCCAGAGAATTTGTGTAAAGACTTTGATGCACCCTTTGCCCCATATTTTAAAATGATATATAATTCAAAGAGCAACTCCATTAACACATCATTTGAATTATCATGAGTTGTGATGAACTTAAGCCTGTGTAATATTCTAACCCAACCTCTTGCTTTATGACAGCAAGAGCACAAGCATCTGCCTTAAAGAGTCATCTTACTTCCTCTTCTCTTGGATACCACCAGGATTTACAGCGTCTGGGGCAAGAGGCAGAAGTAATAAAGTCTTACAGGAAGAAAAAAGGGTTATATCAGGTCATTATCAGAAATGAAAACATGATGAGCAATGGGTTAGGCCACTATTACTAAATCAGTAAGTCCTGAAGAAGAGAGCTCTGAATCTGTTTCTTCTGAAGGAAAATTTGCTTATACCTAGTATAAACTGAACACTTTTGAGAGAAATAACTGTGTTGGATCCTAACTGTGTACCATATTCTGTGCCAGAATATTATATATTTTATGTAAATTATATATATATACAATTTATTATATCTAATTTATTATAATTATATTAGATGCAAAATATAAATTATAATATATATATCATATGCATATGATATATATATGATATACCAACCATATATATATATATATATGTATATATATATATAAAATTTCATGTGAGGGCTAAGCTAACTCTGCATTTAGGCATTATTATTGCCACATTAAAGATACTTCCAGAGAAGCATACATAGTAAATCATTTTAATGAGACCTGGATGCAGATCTTCTTGGTTTCAGTGTGTGGTCTTTATTCTACATCATATTGGTCTTAACTTGATTTTGATTTTGTTCTCCCCTTTATTTCCTTTCCCTGTGTTTCTTAATCAGGCAAAGGTAGGAATTGACTCTATGTAAAGACTAATTTCTTTGCCTCATCAGATTTATTTTTTTATTTTTTTTTCGAGAGAACAACAATGAGACAGTGAGAGAGACAGAGAGGGTGAGGAGGGACAGAGGGAGAGAGGTTCCATGCCCCTCATGTATCTCATGATCCTGAGATCATAGCCTGAGCAGAAATCAAGAGTTGGATGCTTAACCAACTGAGCCACCAAGGTGGCCCTGATTATTTTATTCTTAAGGAAGATTCATATTCTGTCTTTCTCTCAAAATATCCAGTCTTTATTCTTTTAGTGGACTGAATTATGCCCCCCCCCCAAAATGATATGCCCAGGTCCTAACCCCAGAAGCTGTGACTGGTATGTTATTCTGAAAATCGGTGTCTGCATATGTGGTTAAGGACCTTGGGAAGAGGTGCTTATTCTGGAGTACCCAGATGGGCCTTAAATCCAATCACATGTATTATCAAATAAAGATGTGTCTCCCTCTGGGTTTCTCCTTCTAGAGAGAGGCAAAGACATAGAAGAGGAGGAGGTAATATGACCATACAGGTAAAGCTTGAAGTCAAGAAGCTACAAGGGGGGGAGGGAGACAACCATAAAAGTCTCTTAACCTCAGGAAACAAACAGGGTTGCTGGGGGCTGGGGAGGAGGGTGGCTGGGTTATGGATGTTGGGGAGGGTATGTACTATGGTGAGTATTGTGAATTGTGCAAGACTGATGATTCACAGACCTGTACAACACATTATATGTTAAAAATAAATAAATAAATAAATAAATAATAAAATTAAAAAAAAAAAAAAGGAAGCCACAAGCTAAGAAATTCATGGAGCCACCAAAAGCTGGAAGAAACAAGAAGTGGATTTTTCCTGGGGCCTCTGGAAGGAGGGCAGCCCAGCTGATACCTTAAGTTGACTTCTGGCCTCCACAAATGTGAGAAAATAAATTTTTTGTTGTTTTAAGCTAGGAAGTTTGTAGTAATTTATCATGGCAGCCACAGAAACTAATAATAACTCTGCTCTTTTAAATTCTGAAATTGGTGGCAGGGGAAATTATAATGTAAAAACACAGCATGCTCACTCTAGCCCTGTGAGGTAATAGAAACATAGATAAACTATAGGAAATACAGGGGCAATTTACTTCTGCATAAGCCTGTAGGGCTCCTCATGGTTATACAGTTTGTCTTTTTCTACCTTCTTGTGCCCAAATATCTTCTGATTACTGGGAGATAGCCTGTGGTCAATAGTTATTCGTTGAACAAATCAACCTGAGTTGGCAGCAGCTCCAGCAGAACTAGGACATTTCAGGAAAGAATAAAAGGTCATTTATCCTGAGAGAAGTGTTAATTCTTGCCTGAATTCTCATCAGCGTGCTAACACCTGCTCTGACACACACGTTTAGTTCTATCAGCATGTTGGAACTAGCCAGCCTTTGTGACATGCTGAAAAGAAGAGAAGTGAGAAATGCTGTGGTGAATGTGCATAGTCCTCAGGGTGCAGTGGTAATCATGCATGAGTCATCAAAGGTGAACTCTGTTATTTTTTCAGCTATTAAAATAGAACTTTCCAGAAATCCTTAAAATGTGAGAAATGGGAATGGTGGGGCAATACATAAGTCTAAATGGCATGATGTAGGGCTAGGATTCCATTCTCCCATGTCAGCTGGAAAGCTGGGAGGAATCATAGTAGATCTGGGAATAGATGGGGGTACTTCTTGGTTGGACCCTTCACATCTGAGCTGCCCATCAGTCAGGATGCACCAGTTCTGCCATACTACGGCTCTACAATAAAGTACAGTCTTGCTAGTTGGTGCCTTGCAAGACCAACTGTCATGTATTTTTAACATCATTTCAATTCATCCATTTTTTCTAGAATATATACTCTCTTTTCCATCTGCAGTGTTGTGGCTCTAGTCAGCCACTATTTGGATCCCTGTCTCCCACTTTCTTTGCCCAAAATAGCCTCTTTGGAGAACTCTCTTCCTACAAAATTGCTCTCTATAATTTATTATTAACACAAACTTTCTTGAAACTCAATCAGAATGTATGATTGCTCTACTAAAATGCATAAAAACACACAAAAAAAGAAAACAGAAAAGAATTTCATCACTGTTGTCTTCCTGTCATTTGACAGGATTAAATAAAGATCTCATACTACACATGTGTGTGTGCACAAATGTATACACACACATTTAAATACATTGCATCTGTATTATATAGCAACTACATACTATAAATGTATAATACCTATATTAACATACTTTTACAATTTGAGCCTCATATACTTCTGCAGCCTCCTCTGCTTTTCCCTATCATGGAGTCTGTGTTATAGCTCTACACATTTCTTGTGGCTTTTTAAAATCACCAGCTCACCAGCTCCATGGTTTTATACACAGCTGCTGTTAAGTAGGGATACAGTGGTGAGGCTGAAGCAGCAAACATCTATTCTGACTGGTTAGGGTTTCTGCTCTATTTGAGAGTTTGGGACTTCATGAAGGCAAAACCTGAAACAAGGAATTGGATATGAGTGGTTTCATAGTGTTTTGAGGAGGTAGTCTCTGGAAGCAGAGATGAAAAAGTAATGAGTGATACAGGGCTGGAGGAAAATGTGCCTTGCCAGTGTTGCTGCTGAGGAATCAGGAGATCAAATGTGTTGGGACCTGTGAGATGCTGACTCAATGCTCCCAGAATTATCCAGAAAGATAAAGCTTTTATCCTTCCATTATTGGTTGAGTCTTTTGGTTCCTCTCCACTTCTAGGCTGTACTTGTAGACAATCTAAGGGAGCTCCAGTGACATCACTCTAGGCCAGGAGGCTAAATCAGAAAGATGCAGTGAACAATGGGGTAAAATCTCACATTGCAAGGTGAGTCTGAGCTCCTGTATAATTACCCACCACACCTGCTGCTGATATTAGGCATGGTCTAAGAAAATCAATGCAGTCACTGGGTGAGTTTGCTACAAAATGTGTGGCATAGTGATTGCTAAACTTTTTGATTACCATAGCCTTTACATAGGTTAGTCCTTTTCCCAGGAGCCTCCTACTGTCCTTAAAAATTCCTCATGTCTGGGTGCCTGGGTGGCTCATTTGGTTAAGCGACTGCCTTCAGCTCAGGTCATGATCCTGGAGTCCCAGGATTGAGTCCCGCATCGGGCTCCCAGCTCCACGGGGAGTCTGCTTCTCCCTCTGACCTTCTCCTCCCTCATGCTCTCTCTCACTGTCTCTCTCTCAAATAAATAAATAAAATATTAAAAAAATTCCTCAAGTCCTTGAAAATTTAAATCAATGTCCACCACCTGTGAAAGATGGGTGGCTTGCCCCCAACAAGGATTCTCCTCATCTTCCATGATAATAGAGTTTTAGCTGGTCGTACAGGATCTGAGCATAAATGATGTGCTCACCACCCAGATTATGTCCTCAATTTCTTCTACTTCCATCTGTGCACAAAAACATGGATATGGTGGTGGGGACCCAGATTCTATCATATAGATATAATGGAGTAACAAAGTAATAAAAGTATGGATCCCTGCCTGACCTCATAGAGCTGAGCAATCCTATGCTTTCTACATACCCACCCTTGGAGTACATAGCAATTCTATATGGTAACATCAAAGTTATTTTAGTCTCAATCAGGTGACTAACCTGTATCCTAATTCATGTGACTCTCCTAGGAAGCTGCTCCTCGCTCTCTACTTTTGTGGCACTGTAGTCCCACCTCTTGTCGGACTATATTGCAGTGGTCTGTCTAAATGCCCATTTCCATCAGTACAGTTCACTCCAAGTCCTTGATGGCACCATCATTGTTTGGCAGATATTAGGTAACAACAAATTTGCTTATGATACTCGTTACTGAAAATTTTGAAAATAATTCCCCAGATAGTAAGACTATAGTAGAGGCAACTATGAAAATATGATGTATAATAATCATTCACTGGGGTGCTTACTGTACTTTTTCTCATGAAACATAAGTTTAAACATGAATTCTTTATGAAATGGTTCCTTGTGTAGCATGCTTTTATATATAAACATAGCCGTGAAATGCATCCCTGTGCCTTTCCTTTCTTCCTTCCCTTATGTTTTAATTAGGAAAGCATCCCTTTTCATATCTAAGAGAAAATCTTTTGTCTTCTTTCTAGATTCTCTCTCTTCTTTTTTTTTTTCTTAATACCCTAGGCTCTCTCTTTCCAGTTTCCTCAAGTTGTCTGTCTCTGTTTGCTCAAATTTATTTCAAACAACCAAAGAAAATTCTCCCTACTCTCCTTTAGGTGACAGCTTCTTTATATGTGTTATAGTTGAAGGTTTTAAAATAGCTTTCACTTGCTGTCTTCATATCCTCATCCTCACTTACTTCACAACACAATCCCAACACATTCATGTTTATATTTCAATCAGTCTACAAACATTGCACTTTCTAATGTTTCAGAATCCAGTGAATTTCAGTTGTCATCATATTTATGTGTTAACGACATTTAACGCAACTCATTACTACCTTGAAAGGATCATTGTGTCTTGCTTCCCTTTGATTCTTCCTCTCTCTAGACACTCTACTCAATGTATTTTCTTTTTTTTCCTGACTTTTCTTTATTGTACTTTTAGAGTTGAAAATATTCAGGATGTGTACTTCTCCCCACAGTGAATATAATCTCTCACTATTCTTTTTTTTTTTTTTCTAATTCCATGGCTTCATTGGCCAGTTAAATCCACAAGTCCTAATATCTATCATTGCACCAATCTTGCTTTTGATTCCAGACATTTCTATCCAAATATATACTTAGTTGTGTCACTGGCAACTCAAATCCATAAACCATTACTACTCAAAATTGGCCTCTTTCACTTCCACAGGAAGTGGCACTGTAATATGCTTCACTGTTCAAGCCAGAAACATAGGAGTCTAATAAGATTTTTCATTCTCTCTTCTAGAATAACCAAACATCCTGATCTGCCTGGGACTGGAGGATTTCCTGGGATGTGGAACTTTAAATGCTTAGGTTAGGATGGTCAAATCAGGATGGTTGATCACCTTCAATTCCTGGGAATTCTACCTCCTAAACATTTCTTGTATATATCCAGTTATTTCCATTCCAGTACTGCCACTATGATCTCTATATTATATGGCTTCATGCACCTACTCTTTTTTTTTTAAGATTTTATTTATTTACTTGACAGAGAGAGACGCAGTGAGAGAGGGAACATAAGTAGGGGGAGTGGAAGAGGGAGAAACAGGCTTCCCTCTGAGCAGGGAGCCCGAAGCCAGCTGATCCCAGGACCCCAGGATCATGATCCGTAAAGAAGGTAGATACTTAAGGACTGAACCACCCAGATGCCTGCATGCATCTACTCCTTTTTTTTTTTTTTTAAGATTCTATTTATTTACTTGACAGAGAGAGATCACAAGTAGGCAGAGAGGCAGGCAGAGAGAGAGGGGGAAGCAGGCTCCCTGCTGAGTAGAGAGCCCCAAGTGGGGCTCTATCCCAGAACCCTGAGATAGCTGCCCAAGCCGAAGGCAGAGGCCTAACCCACTGAGCCACCCAGGTGCCCCGCCATGCATCTGCTCTTCATTTCCATTCCCTACCCTCTAAATGCTTTCTGTACACTGTAATTGTTAGACTTTAATGACAAGATTATTACATAAACCTCTTCTATCACTTATCATCCATAAGATGGATGATAAGACCTTTAAGACCCAGCAATATCTGTCTTCATGTGTTCCCCAGCCTCAACCTTCATCACTTGCCCCCCCCCTCTGGGATCCAGATGTACTAACATTTCGATTACTCAAATATGTTAGGAAACAGAACTTGAATGATTTCTCCCTTCTTCTTCTCCATTCTAACTCCTTATTTTTCAGGTCTCAGATTCAGTATCATTTTCTCAAGAACTTTTTTCTCCCAAGACAACATCAGGCACATATTCTCTTACCTGCCATAGCATGCTATCCTTCTTCAAAGAACTCAGCAGCATTTATTATTTATCAAATATCTATCTTCCAAGCCACACTAGAAGTCCCAAGAGGCAGGTATTCTTATTCTATTCTTTTATTCACCTTTGTATTCCCAGAGCCCCTCTAAGCACCTGGATGCATTGAATATTTGTGAAATGAATGAATACTTTGGTAATAAAGCATTTCCTCATATGATGTCCCATCCTATTATAAATTTAGATATCTCAATTAAAAATGAAGCTATATTAAGGAAGGAAATTAAGCCCACGATCCTTCATAAAATTTACCAAGTTTTACCATAATCCATTAAATCTAAGGTGTCATCAACTATACCATGTATCATTATTTTAAGTACAACTAAGAAAGAAAAATAATGCCGGAAATTAAACCATGAAATGCCATTGATTAAAAGACACACTCAGTTTTCAGATGTTAAAAAGTGAAAAAAATGAGGAAGGCCATATGGCAACAAGTACCAAAACATATCATATATATAACAAACATATCTCAAATCTGTACACTTCTCTATATCTTCCTTATTCCCTCTTTGGTACATGGAGTCATCACCTCATTCTTGGGCTACTGAAGCTGTGGTCTCATAACTGGTGTCTTCCCTTACATTCTTGGACCTGAGTTAATCTCTGTTTCAACCAGAGTGGTCATTTCAAAATGCAAACCTGATCACACCACCCCAAACTCTGAGTAATCTCATCCTTGCTATTTCTTTTATGTTACACACACACACTCCTTACTTTCTATCCTTCTGATATGCCTATCCACATTTTCCATCCTAAAATATGCCCAACCTCTCTTTCCTTTACCTGGAATAGGCTCCAAATCAATGCCCTCAATCCTTGCTCCAACTTCTCATTCTATAAGTTCCTGTATAGACTTCCTTTCTCCAGAAAGATGTTCGGCAATCCCTCCATTGTAAGTCAGCAGCCTCCCTACCTTGTCCCTGCCACTATTCTTTCTCAAACACAAGCTCTGTTCTCTTCCTTCATGGAACTCATCTCAAGTTGTCTTCATATTATTTACTTATATGTTTGTTTCTTTAATGTTTGTCTCTTTCACTGAACTCTGAGCACCACAAGGGCAGCCATCAGGATGATGTCATTTGACTTCATATATCAGAATGTGATGCATATCTAGTTGCTAAATGATTATTGAATGAATGAGGCAAGGGAACAGACACATTTTGCTGAAACAAGGACAAGAGAAGACCCAATGCAGGGTCTGGAGGCATATGAGTATTTCTAAAAAAAGGTCCAATAGATATCCCAAAAAGGCAGGTGACAGACAGAAACTCGCCTCTGAAAGACTTTATTTAAAGACAAGTGCACATGAAATTTACTGTTTTTGATAAAAGTAGTAAATAGATGAAAATAAAGGAGTAGAGCCTTCTATTTTTAATGTTTTATATATTGAGCTTTATTTTTCCCCTAGATATTTTCAAATTATTCTTAATCATAGATCCTTTTAATAGCAATAATTTTGTGGGTTTTTTTTTGTTAAAAAAACCCTCAGAATAGATTTTTACATTTATGAACCAGAGAATCATTTGTTATATTTCATTTTGAAAAGCATTTAGATTTGAAATCAAATGTGTATTACAAGGTTAAAACATTACAAATGACATTTTCCCCCTCAAATTTGCTTGTGAAAAAACTGGGTAAATGACTAATGAGAAAATATTACCATGCTAAATTTACAAAAATTATAGAGCAAACACAGACCAATTTTAATAGAACCAGTGCCAATTACATCTCGCACTGCAATGGCAGTAAAAGTAAACTTAATTTTGACACATGTAATTGCGCTAGCAATAATTTCATGTAGAGGAAAAAGCTATTCATCTTGAATATCCTTGGGGACTTTTTGCTCAACCAACTTCCAATTTTCTAATGCTTGGCTCTGGCTTGAAATGAGGGCAGGCACTGCTTCTCTGTCCTTGAATATTGCTCATGCATCATTCTTGTGAAAATATGTATGCTTCTATCCATGTCTGCATTCATTCTTTTACTCACTCAGCATTCTCAGCATTTATTGAGTAAATTTTATGTGTCAGGCACTATGCTAGGCTCTGGATATGCAAAGATAAATAACTCTAAGAGTTAAAGTATGGCAAGAAAAAGTCACATTAACAAATAATTGTATATTCAAAGCTAAGTGCTGATAAAAATAGGGTATATAGATTAAACACATGTGTAAATACTAACTATTTCATCTCACTCTTCATGTTCCAGAAACAGACACTGAGGCTTAAGAGAATAGTTTCATAAAGATCTCATAGGTAATGAAGGAAAAGACTAGAACATGAGCTTGGGTCTTTCAATCACTAAACAAAGGAATTCTCTTTGTTGAATGCTTCAAGTTCTGTGCCATCTATGTTACATATGGATGCACATTTTACATAAACCTCATGTAATTTTAATAATCATGAAAAAGAACAATTGCTATCCCCAATACATGTTGAGGAAACTAAGATTCAGACTCAGTAACTGTCCAAGTTACAGATTAATAGGGTAAATAAATGGCAGACCTATAATTCAAACTCAGGTTGTCCAACCCTGCAGCCTATACAATATCTACTATAATCAGCATCCTGTCTGTTCTGTTTTACTCAATCTTACATGTCTGGGCAATAATTTAACGACTACAAAGAACTACCACTACCTGAGTATTTGCTATATACTTCCTGAAAGGCATTTTTCGTGAATCAATCTAAAGGTACTTTCCATGAACCAACTTTTTTAATCTTCACAAAACACTAGGTAGGGGGACGCCTGGGTGGCTCAGTTGGTTAAGCAGCTGCCTTTGGCTCAGGTCATGATCCTAGCATCCTGGGATTGAGTCCCACATCCTGCCGAGCAAGGAGCCTGCTTCTCCCTCTGCCTCTGCCTACCACTCTGTCTGCCTGCGCTCTCTCTCTCTCTGACAAAACAAAACACTAGGTAGGCACTACTATCCCCAAAGCATACTGAGTACTATCTGCTCTCTCAAAGATGACGAATTAAAGAACTAATGTCTCTGTATCCTTCAGCAGGGGTCAGTCAAAAAGGACAGCCATCTACTTAATTCACCAGCCAGAAAAAATGCCATTTTCAAATTACATATGTAGTTCATTACAAGTTTCAAACCCAGAGCAGCCAACTTTGTTTTGTTCTTTCCTAGCTAGTTTTTTTGCAAGCACATATTATGGCTAAAGAATGAACTTGAGTGAGTATGTGGATTCAGAGCCATCTGTTTAAATTTCTCTTGTGACTCCTCCCCTCCTATTACC
>RCUC01166090.1:0-10925 GCA_003697995.1 Taxidea taxus jeffersonii
CTCCTTGGGCTTCAGGGGACAGCTGAGCCTTTGGATCTGAGGAATGAAGCTGTGAGGGAATGCCTCTGGTTCGGAGACTGGAGCCCGAGCTGCCTGACTTCTGGGGGCCCATGAGCACTCATTCTTCATTATTTAGGGCCATGACTTACCTGTAACTCAACCAAGCCAGAATGGGGCTGCCCCCATAAATGGCCCTGGAATGGGGCCCGGGAGGCTGGCAGGGCCTCCTCGGAGAAGCATCAGCCTCTGTGAGCGGACTGTAACTCTCATTTACATTAATTAGGCAGCCGCCTAATAGGATGTTCAATAGTTATTGCGGTCTTTAAATTCCGCAGCAAGCACCGCTAGGAGCCAGCAGCCCGCAGGAGTCCTGTCTTGCAAACCAGAGACCTGTCCTCACCCTGGCACACAGCGGGGCTTGAAATTCAGGGGGAAAGGGAGCCCTTGTGGGTTCTGATTTGGGGAGGGGGCCTAGCCACACCGCGGCTGGGTGATCCTGGAACAGGTGATCTCAGTGTCCTTGGCCAGCACACAGGCCAGTAGGGCTGACTTCTTGGGGGATGTTCCAAGGCTCCACCAAGAGTGTGGGCTTGGAGGCGACAGCTTGACAAGCGACAGGTCCCGTGTGTTTGGAAGATGAGACGGGACACTGTCGAACTCCGAGTTTTCAGGTGAGACCACACGGTAAACCTTCCTCCTTGTGCTTTATTCAGGAGACTTAAATTTAACAGATGAGGACACTGAGGCACCGGGAGGTGGCTTGCCTAAGGTCACAGAGCCAAGCCAGGTAAGGACATCCCTGGGATGTGCCCACACCACTCCCCATCCCTGGCCCAGCTCTGCCATTTTCCTCATTTCTGACCCGGGACAGAAGGCAGCTCCTTCTTCCCCCCGCCTCCCCCCACCTGCCGATCTG
The DNA here is from genome assembly GCA_003697995.1 of Taxidea taxus jeffersonii. NCBI lineage: Eukaryota > Metazoa > Chordata > Mammalia > Carnivora > Mustelidae > Taxidea > Taxidea taxus. The sequence goes on from RCUC01166090.1 coordinate 917, forward strand.
CCCACCTGTCCCCTCTTGGTTTCTCTGAGAAGAACTCAGTGGCTTCCCTCACCTCCCCGGCCCTGCTGGCCTTGCTCTCACCGCCTCCGTTTATCGGCCTGGCAGGCGGGCCTGACCTCTGCTCACCCAGCTGGGCTCCAACCTCACAGGCCACGTGGCTGGGAGTGGAGGGTCTGGTGCAGACCTGGGGGGAGGCATGTGAACCTAAGATCTTATTCGTGGGGTAGAGTGCACCCCTCAAACCTATTTCTGTGTATCCCTGAAGCCGACACCGTGGGTCAGGCCACAGATGGCCCTCACAACCTTCGGCCTCCTTGCTGGTCTCCAGGTCTCACTCTGGCCCCTCCCTGCCCTGGCTTCTGTCACCCTGCCAGTGCCCCAGGCACTAGCTGCCAGTCCCTGCTGTCCCCTCTGGGCCCTACGTCCCACCTCAGGTTCCTCTGCAACAGGTCCCTTTCCTGCCTGAAGCCCACTCAGCTCTCTGGCCTCATCTTAAAGTCACTTCCCAAGGGAAGCCTGCTCCACCTCCGGACCTGCCAGGTCCCCCTGACATGGGCACCGTGTCCCTCTCCAGCCCAGCCCGCACGCCCCGCGGCCGCTGTTACCACCACTCACTGAGAGCCTCGTGTGGACCAGGAGGTCTGTGGCAACCACTCCTTTGTGACGGGATTGATGACGTCATGGTCCCTGGAGGTCCAGGCAGAGAGCTGGGAGATGGTGAGAGGGTGAATTTCGGGACATAACACCCCCGTGAGCACTTTGGGTTTCCCTGCTAGAAACCCCTGATTCTTGGGCAGGAGCCGTGAGGGTAACGGGCATGGCCATCGGGAGCAAGACCCAGGACAGGGAGGCGCTTTCTTTTCGGATGCGGAGGAAGCAGCCACACCGCGGACTCAGCGGGTCATTGACAAGCACAGTTTTAATCCAAGGGTAACATACACAGCAGGGTCATGAACCCTAAACTACATCCTGGCAAGCTATCCGCCGGCGAGGTGCTCGTGCTCCCAGCCCCCAGCCACGGGCCAGCACAGCACTGGTTAGGGGCTGTGTAACTGGGAACCGCGTTCTGGTCACACCCCTTCTGGGGAGATGAAGAGCAACCTGGGGTGCTTTTCCCTCTCAGCCAGCACAAGGCAGATGTCCCCAGAACAGAGGGGCGGGCACCCGCAGCTCCCTCCCTCCCTCCTGTCGGGGACTGCAGTTTAATTCCTGTAATTCAATGAATCTACCCTAAACACCACACTCAGCCACGTCCCTTGTGGTTGAAAATGAAAGTCAAGAGTAATTTGACCTTGAACTCGGGTTTCCTGAGTGCCAGCCTCCTGATTGAGCTCAGTGTCTCCAGGCCAGGTCGCCCAGCACCAGCCATACCTGCCTCCCCCTGCACCCTGGGTCCAGTGGGTGAAGCTGGAGATGACAGAGCGGGTTTGCCACGCCTGCAGGTCACAGCTGCCCGCAGTGTGTAAGCTCTCACCTGGCTGGGATGCGGTGTCCAGGCACTGCTGCTGTCTGGGGCGCCTGCCTGCCTGAAAGGCTGGGGTGGCCCGGGGGTCAGAGGACACGGTGCTGCTCTGCTGTGGAACGCCGCAGCGGGGGAGGCATCTGTCAGGGCCTGATGGGGGTCACCGCGGCTGGGTGCGGCCACCCTTAGCGCCCATTAGGGCCACACCCTCGGCTTGCTGTGTTCGGTCAGACTACAAGTATTTATTATGTGGAGGGCAGTGTTCTGGAAGGCACTGAGGTACAACAGCTGCAGGGGTGGACGAGCCACGCCAAGTCCTGGCGTTCATGACGTGTACGTTCTGCTGGAAGAAAACGACAATGACCCAGCAGGGAAGGTTACTGACAAGCGCTGTGTCCAATGTGAAATGAGGTCACATGCTAAGGACCCGCTGGGGGACCGCTGAGAGGGAGGCCGGCCAGCGGTGGAGAGCCGAGTGCAGAGGAGGGGCGCTGCCTTGTGCTCACAGGTCCCGGGAAGGTGCCAGTGGTCTGAGTGGGACAGAGCTGTGGAGAAGGCTCGGGGGCAGGACACTGGAGAGCTGGGAGAGGCAGGCTGGGCTTAGGTCCTGGGGGGCCCTTGATGACCCTGGTGAGACACCGGATTTAATTCAAAGTGTACTGGGAAGTCACTTGTAGGTTCTGAGCAGGAGAGTGACACGATCTGAGTCCTGCTTCACAACGGTCACCTGAGCTGTGGTGGGGCCGGTCACCTGAGCTGTGGTGGGGCCGCATGTGGAGGCAGGGAGGTCTCGAGGGGTGGTGGGAGGGTGGCTGAGAGCATGTGCACGGGAGAGCAGGAAGACGAGGGAGAGCCACCAGCACTTCCTGAGAGATCGGATGGGGGACAGGTGCCAACACCAGGCAGGGGGTAGCAGGCCTCCTGCGTTTCTGACCTAAATGGAGAGACAGAGGTCTTTCACCGAGTTGGGGGTACAGGGGGGAGCGCCCTTGTCGGGGAGAGTCCTTGATTCTTGCCCAGCCTCTTCAGGTCAGGAGCCCATTACACTCCCAGGGGTAGAGGTCAACCTGCCGTGGTTTCCCTTCCCCCGGCCAATGTTCACTGAGTACCCATTCCAGGTCAGCGAGTGCTTCTAGATCACTGGGGACACATCAGCCATCAAAACAGAGCCACCATGAGCTCAAAGGAGCTCCCACCGGAATTAGGGGAGGCCGAGACGATAAAGTTCTGGATTCGGCGGTGGGGCTGGGGAGAAGCAGGGCTGCCAACAGGATCTTCTGAGTCAGGTGTGTTGGGGGTTGTGGGTGAGGCCAGCTAAGGGGAAAGGTGAGGAGTCCAAGAATGGAGTTCAGGGCATTCCAACATTAGAAACTTGGAGGAGGAGGAGGATCCATGAAAGGACAGAGAGGGAGTGGCCAGGAGGCGGGGGACTGTCAGGGAGTGCGGGGACACACAAGTGCCTCAGAGGGAGGCAGTGGTTAACTGTGAGGCGCCCTGAGAGGCCACCTGTGATGTGGAGATGCGGAACCGGAACCGAGCCCTGGCTTTGGGAGTGTAGTTCACCGGAGGGAGACTGCCCCGCGGAGTGGTGGGGGGCAATGGGCGTGCTCCCCACTTCCCTCCCTCTCACCCCACTCACCCCCCAGCCCAGCCCATCCTGCCCTGTCCTCGTCCTCCTCTGTCCTTTCTCGCATCTGTTCCATCTCAACACGAGCCATGCAGAGACCCGGGATTTAGGTCCCTCTCCCTCCCTCGCTACCTTCTCCTCATCAGAGCTCCATCTGATGGACAGGCCAGCAAGCGTCGTGTGTGGGTGCACGAAGGGGAGGCCAGGACACAGAATGGCTGAGCCCGACCTGGGGCCACGTCCATGCAGAGCCCTGCTGGGGACACCAGCCCCCGCACTCCTCTGTGCAGCACATCTTTGCGTCTGTCTACTTAGCAACACTCGTCCTTCACAGCTCAGGAAAAATTACCAAGAATGTTATTGACTCTAATTTTAATTTGTCTAGCACTCTTGTTAATGATGTCTATTTAAGACATCCATTAAAGGCCCACGAGGTTAATTAAATGGACAATTCCAATACAGATCTAATAGAACCCCCCATCAAATTAATATTATAGGCATTTAACAGATGTCTTAATTAGACATTATAGCTAAGAAATGCAAACTAAATTAAAACGAAAGCCATTGTCCAGAAAGACCGCTTTTTACCATAATTTATGGCTTTTGGGGGGAATGTTCAGGTTTACTCTTCGGAACCTGAGAGATCCGTCACTGACAATCTTTTCCAGCATCCAGAAAACCCCATCCTGTGAGTCCCAAATCTTAAATCACAGTCCAGATGTCAGAGCTGGAAGACACTTGAGCCACCATCTGGGATCCACGATCCTCACACTTCAGTGACCGGAGGAGCCAGCTGGGGTCTGAGAGACCCACGAAGTCATCTAGGGCCCACCCCAGTCTGACGGCAGCCCCAGAGCTGGCTGCTTCGAACAGGTGTCCTCATGACGCTGATGCAGGTGCTGGAAGTCCCAGGACCCCCCTTCAGGAAAACTTCATCTGCTCTCGTGGCCCCATTTGCCAGCTGGTGACACGGAGGCCCCCAAGCATGTCAGGACTGGGCGAGTGGGTCAGCAGGATTCTGCACTTTGCCCCATCCCAGGGGCTTACAACTTCTCTAGCACCTCTCCCCTCCCACTGAACCAGGCAGGACCTGAAGCACCTCCTGTGGGTTTGGGACCGATAGCCAGAGCTCTGCCACCTGCTCCCACCTTCCTTCCTGCTGGCCCTGAGTCTATGGGCAGGGGATGTCCTCAGGCCTCCATGACTGCTCTGCTGGCCTGGTCCCAAGCCTCAGAGCCCCTCTTCACATCCCATGGCGGCCTGGATCGAGCCCCCTCCTCCAGGGAGTCTCCCTGTCCACCCTGCCCCCTGTGTGTGCGTTTCCTCCCCCACTACTGTCCCTGGCCCCGATGGGAGGGTGAGGAAGGAGCTCAGTGGTTTGCAGAAGTGAGAGGGAAGCCGGCAGTGGAGGGGCTACTGGACCTAATCTCCTGTCTGAGCCAGTCAAGGAACCCAGTGTTGAGGGGAGCTCAGGGCCCAGCAGCTGGAGCAGCTGAACCGGCTAGTGGCGCCAGCAACCTAGGCAGGGCTGCGGGCCAGCCAGGCCAGTGTCTGAGGACGGAACCAGGCTGGGTACTGCAGCCTTTCTGAGGGGCTCTGCTAGGGGCTCCTGTTCTGGGTAGGCAGCTCCATGGCTGTTCTGGACTGAATCATGTCCCCACAATTTCCTGTCAAAGCTCTCATCCCCAGTGTGACTGCACTGAGAAATAGAGCCTTTAAGGGGGCAATTATGGTGAAATGAAGTCATAAAGTGAAACCCTAACCTACAGGACTGGTGTCCCTTTAAGAGGAGGAAGAGACACCAGATGGCTCTCTTTCCCTGCAGGTGTGCACTGAGGTAGGCCACACAAGGACACAGCAAGAGGGGGCAAGGGGAAGGCTCTCACCAGACCCCAACCACGAGGGCACCTTAAACTTGGACTTGCAACCTCTGCAGCGGTGGGGAAAGATGTTCTGTTTACACTGCCCATCTGCAGTTTCGCTAGGGCAGTCCCAGCTAACGCAGGGGCCATGATCCGTGCCGCCCTCACTTCCCCTTCCAGGTGCTTTGTCCTTTTCTTCCCCTGGAGGGGCTCTGGCCTGTCCTCTGTGGGACCTGCAGGAAGGCCCGGTCCCCCACACGGAGTCTGCTCCGGGGAACGTAAAGGGCCCAGGGGCCCACTCACTTTTTGGAGAACAGTGGGTCCCTGGGCTGATGTGTCCTGGCCCTGTGGCTCCTGAGTCCCGTCCCCAGGTGGTCTCCACTCTGCTGCTCCGTGGGCCTCTCTGGTTCCTCCGGTGCGGGAGACTGACAAGTGAGGCCGACATAGCTATCTCCCATGGGCCTACGCCTCCAAGGCCACAGCTCTACTGAGGTCCCCCTCCCCGGGGGCAGTGGAGGTGGGAGACCGGACTGCAGGATACCACAGCACCCTCCACAACCGGTCCTGTGCCACAGTTGTGGGGATGTGGCCAGCCCTGGTCCACCGCTGGAGGCCTCAGCTGGTCCTGAGGAGCAGCTGGTGTGGCCTCATCAGGATGCTCACCGAGAGCCGGTGTCCTGCCTGGCCTAGGCCCTCAGGGAATGGCACAGTCCTCAGGGCACAGGACCCAGTGACCCCGGGTAGGCTGTGGGGACAATAGGGCATCCTGGAAACAGGCAGGTACACTGGCAGCTTCATGGCAGGTGAGTGTTCTTGTCAAGTGTCCTCGGGGAAGCAGGGAGAGAAGACTACTAATGAAATAGCCATTCAGAGAAACTTGAGTCTGAGCCATGAAAAACATTTCACAAGCCAAGTGGCACCAACAGTTCTGGAAGCAGTTGTATATTTACACGTTGGCCGCCATTTCCCTACAGGGGGGTGGGCAGGAGCAGCTGGATTAGGGAGCACCAGGCTTTGCCCGGTGTGGCACATTCCGATGGGCGGAAGACCGAGCCACTTCATGTGGAAGGCAGCGACTTCCTCAGTGGGAGCCCAGGTGATGAAGGGACCGCGTTACACACTGAGAGCAGGGTCCTCTCCTCTCCATGGTCAAAAGCATGGCTCTGCAGCCAGACCACGGGGTCAAATCCCAGCTCAGCCCTTGTAGGTGGTGAGGCCCTGGGCAAGCGAGCACTGAGGCTGAGCCCGATGTGGCAAACCCAGGCTGTCAGAGCACAGGCCTCTGTGACCGGCCAGCTGCCCTGTCCCCAGTAGGGCTGGGACCTGGGACCTGCAGCACAGGCAGTGATGGCGGCAGTGGGAGAACATCTGAGCTGACCCTGGACCATCCTGACGAGCCACGGACCCTACACGGATGGACACAGGCGCACCCCAAGCCTCTGGGAGGTGCAAAGGCACCGAGCGAGGGCTTCCTGCTCTCCCATTAGAGTCAGAGTTTACATACCCTTCCCACGGCTTTTCTCCTCCAGTGCAGGGGCCCAGCGGGATATATGGACAAAGCCAAGTGTCCGGCACCGCTGCTTCTCCTGCAGCAAAAGAAAAAGCTCATGGCTTTGCTGCCGGTTTGTTCCCAGCAATGTTTCTGCCCTCACCTGGTTGGTCGGCAAACTCTGACTTCTCAAAGGAACAGGCCATCGGTCCTTCTGAGCTACGTGGCTTCCCGACCACCACACAGTGGAAGCCAGCCCATGTCCTGTCCCCACACGGGCCTGCCTACGAGTGCCTCACCTAGTGACTGGTAGGCTCATGGCACACAGGCCATGTCAGACCGAAGAGCTAAGGCTTCCAGTGGCAGCACGCGGCGAGGGCCCTGTTGGTGACTCTCCCAGAATGTGAGAGCTTGGGAAGAGCTGCGGTCTTGTTCCCTTTCAGCCCACCCTGGAGCCTAAGAGCCACGGCGACAAGAAGGCACTGCAGGTCAGAGCTCCCTGTACTGAATGACCACTGCAAGCACCAGCTTACCTGGCATCATCCTGCATCCCGGCCCCGGTCCAGTACTACTTCCCAGAGCCAGTGAGCCCCAAAGGCCCTCTGCGACTTCACCACTCAGTCTCCAGCTTTCTGGAAACAGCAGTTAGGTCCAAGAGTGCCACAGGGGACATGATTTAAACTAACATGTCAGATACTTCAAGCCCCTACCCTCAGGAAGCGGGTGCCTGAGGGCAGCTGTCTACACTGCAGAAGTGGAGCTGCCTGCCAGGGACAGCCTCCGGCCCACCTCCCTTCCAGCCAGGCTGGGCCGCAGGGCTCGGTCCTTCACCAGGATTCTCATATCGTTGACACTTGTATTTTATTATTACATAAACAATGGATTAATCACAGAACACTCAGGAGATAGAGAAAATGATGAAAGAGAAATAAAAACCTAATAATGCCACCGGTCAGGTCAACCTGTGCCGATCCTGCCAGTATTTTCTCTCACGGGAGCAATGCACACCCGTCATCACCTAGAAACAGACACTCCTCCGTTCCCTGCCTTTGCTCAGTAAGGCGCATTTCTTCCCGGATGACGAACTGTTTTTAACTGCGGTGTTAACAGGCCGGGGGTGATCTTGAAGCAGAACCAGCCCAGCCGTGTCTCCGCTGAAAGGTGGGCACGCAGGTGTCCCCGGTCCTTGGGGTCCCAAACAGCCATCTCCGCAGCACAGAGCTCACAGGTCAGCTGTTCCCTTTGCTTTGAATTTCTTGGCAGATCGCTCACTTGACCGAAGCTGGAATTTGCTTCCATAAATGTAGGAAATGAAGCCATCGATTTCCACTGCGAACACACAGTTTAGCTTAGGGATAACTGGAAAAAAAAAAAAAAAACAGGAGAAAAAAGGAGATGGCAAAAAAAAAAAAGGTCCTGACGGCTAAGCTCACGCTGAAGCACAAGACCTTCCTAAAATGTCTGTATCAGAACATAAGCTAATAAGAAACGGAGAGTCCACAAAGCTCAGCAGCACCAGGACGACAGGGCGTTATTCTGCCATAAGACCAATGTATTCAGATTTTAAACATAACTCAACACTAATTTTCAGGGTCAAAAAGTCTAAGCCAAACTCCCAGAAAAAGTGCCAGACACAGGTCTCCCCGCATAGTTTTCAGACTGACTCATGGCTTTATGCCAAGTGAGGGCACCCAGATACCACTTTCTGAGGTTTAAAATGAGACAAGTACAAGGAAACAGAAGGGAGCAGAGAGAAACACACACACACACACATACACACAAAACCTCCAAAATAAAGGAACAAAAACCTCCCATTGTGGTTTTGCAATCTCAGAATCTCGACAGCCCAGGTGCTTATGCTCATCTCTGGCAGAACAATGAGCTCTGGCACACCCAGCCGGTGACTGGTGGTAACCCAAAGGTTTACCGGAAAGGGCCAGATCCTGGAACCCCAGGGACAAGCACTAAGCTAGCTCCCCTCAGGGTCTGCTTAGCTCCACTCCTTGGGGCAGGGCAGCAGGTTGGGCAGGAGAGGGTCTCAGTCATGGAAACAGACTCTTGTATTTGTAAGCGCAGTCAAGCAGCCCTCCCTCCAGTCCTATCTGGCTGCGGCTGCTGGCTGGGCTCCAGATGCCCTGGGGAGAGCTGTGAGGGCAGGGGCACTCTCGGCAGGCATGGGATGCATGGCCAGCAGGGATCTGCAATCCGTGCTGACCTGAGAGGCCATACGGACCCATTGAAGCCATGAGGAAAGGGCCGACAAGGGTGGGGAGGCCAGAGGCCATACACCCTGAGACAGCTCTGTACCTTTCAGGCGGTCTTCTTTGGTGAGGATTTTGAAAACGTGCTTTGTTTCCTGTAAGAGGATTCCTGTAACACCCACATAGGACGGGCATTTGGATTTCGTGACTGTAAAGGAAAAGGGCATTCAAGGCTTCAGCCTCCTCTTGGGGTGCTGGGCAGCCACAACCAGCTAGGTGGGGGCAGTGGGAAGTAGGGGGCCCCTCAGTTGGACAGGGACCAAGCTGGATGAGAATCCGGGCTCACAGTCCCTTGCCTATGGCTCTGTAGCCTCTGGGCTGTTCTGATAAGATGTCCTCTGGAGGGCCTGCAGCCACGGGGGTCTTGGGAAGGATTCTGGAGCCAAGAGTCACGTGTGTGTCCAGCACCACCAAGACCCACAGGTTGCTGGGATGGGGCCAAGTCTCAGTGATGGGATCTGAAGGAACACCTGTGCATAACATCCTTCCCACGACCCCCCAAACTCTGGCCAGAATGGGGTCTTGCTATATGCGGTGAAGTGGTGACTGAGGCGAACTGCCACCACAGGCAGCCGGCCCCTTGGCTCTCCTGACCCATGTCCCTGTGTAGCCTTTAGACAAGTCACTGAGCACCTGCCACGTGCCTGGCACTGTCCGAGGTCAGTGCTGGGCGCGAGGGTGAACAAGACCGTTCTCGGTTCTGCTCTCCAGGAGCTGAGGTTCTAAAGGCAGGAGGGGAATGTGTGCCACATCAGACGACTGCATTCTCTGATCGTGGTAACTGTTATGAAGACAATACACAAGGTCATGGGGAGAAGGTTCACTGTTAGTGATGCCAGGCCCTCACGGGAAGTGATGGGTGAGTAGGGACCTGAATACTGAGAAGCGGTCAGTCTGTGAACACACAGAACTCTGGGCAGACGGAAGGAACAATGGCAAAGGCCCGAGGTGAGGCCAAGCCCGGTGTGTGAGAAGCAGAAAGCAGGCCGATGTGGTTAGACCTGGTGCTCAGTAGAGCCACAGGGGCCTTTTAGACTGCAGTAAGGAAGCAGAAGACAAACACGGCCTGAGTTTTGGCCTAAAACCTTCCCTCCGCTGCCTGGTTGGGGAGATGCAGTGTGTCAGCAGGGAGAGGGCTAGGCAGCTTCTGCTGGAATCCAGGGGTGATGGTGGTGGCTTAGATTCGGGTGCTAGGATGTGCTGATGGATGGTGCTGAGGGATCAGGGAAGAAGAAAGGTGTTACCGCCCAGGTTTTGGGTGAACAACCAGGGTAAACACTGGTACTGTGAACAAAGCTGGGAACACCA
>ML111092.1:0-36565 GCA_003697995.1 Taxidea taxus jeffersonii
GGTCTTCTGCCTTTGCACAGGACTTAGGCCATCAGCTCTCAATGTTCTCAGGCTTTCAAACTCAGACTGGAATACAGCGCCTGCTTTCCTGGGTCTCTAGCATGTAGGTAGCAGATCATGGAACCTCTGAGCCTCCATCATTGTGTGAGCCAATTCCTCATAATCCATTGGCAAATAAATAAATAAATAAATATGTATATATGCATATGTATACATATTTATTATATGTATATGTATACATATGCATATATATGTCATTACATTTATCATTACATATACATATATATGTATGTGTAATACATGTATGTATGTGTATCCATTCATCCTCTAACATCTATCTGCCTGTCTTCTATCCATATCTTAATATAAGGTTCTGTTTTTCTGGAGAAACTTGAATGATACAGAACATGTATAATTTTGTTTAAAAATTATAATCTAACACTTAGAAGTGTTCTAAATTACTAGCTCAACAAGTGCAGCTTTAAAAAGGCACATTTAATACTTCAGTGTTTTGATTGCAATAGAAATGTTAGAACTGAAGTAAGGCAACTGTAACCAAGATGAAATTAAAAAATTCTATTTTACATTAGGTTATGTTGATTCACTACAGGTTATGAGAGTGAGATAATCTCATTTGTAAGCTAAAAAAAATGCACTAAAGACACCTACACCTTAGGGGAAATAAATATTTAATTACCTTATAAATAAAACTATTAAGTTTTTGTTGGTTTTTCTTCATTACCATATTTTTAAATTTTCACTTAATGTTTCTTGAAAAGAAAATATCTATTCAATTTTTTGTTTATAATAAACTGTCCTTTCATTCTAATTCTGATCATGAAATTTCCAGGAACTTTCATATAATAAAGGGATAAGAAACTACTAAGTGAGGATGACTGCTTTTGTCATACAAATAATATATTCTTGTAAAATGTATTGTAAAATGACCCACTGTGCCCTTTAAAATGCTTAGGCCTAATGCCGTATACAGCAGTGCATTTCATTAGCAAGGTCAAAAAATTTAGTATAGAAAGATATTTTGTTTTTAGTAACCTCTTATATATCACATAAGCATTACATTGAAACACAACATTAAATAGCTATAATTTTATGCAATTTATAATGTTTCATAAAACACAGATATTTAAAGACATATCTTTTAAAGTGGGCCAGAAATTATTGTTTCTGTGTCTCCTTAATGGGTAGTAATTAAACAATAATTAAATATTCTTCAAACTTCAAATATGTTACAACAAGGAATACTTGAAAAAAACATGATGAAAGATAATTTTGAAAAGTTTACATTTAATACTGTGAAAATTAAAAAATGCTATATTTATTTTTGATTTTTTAAGATTTTTTATTTATTTATTTGACAGACAGAGATCACAAGTAGGCAGAGAGGCAGGCAGAGAGGGAGAGAGGAAAGCAGGCTCCCTGCTGAGCAGAGAGCCTGATGTGGGGCTCGATCCCAGGACCCTGGGATCATGACCTGAGCTGAAGGCAGAGGCTTTCACCCACTGAGCCACCCAGGTGCCCCATTATTTTTTATTTTTAAGCTAATCTTAAAATCTGGATAAAATTTAAGTTTTAAAATGTAAATACTACAATTTGTATTAACAGATAGGGCGACCAAAATTGCAACGTAATTTACAAGATACACAATTTGCCTAAATATTGAAATGATCTTGCCCTTGCAAATGCCAGATAGATTATTTTTCTATGAAATTGGCAAGTGGAAGCTTGCTTGTCAGTAATATGGTTAATAGTTACCTTTTTTAGAGTTTGTGTAAGCAATGAAATAGATTCATTAGAGTACGTCTGGGAGTTATAAGAAGAGGAGGTTCTCATTTTTTCCAATGAGTTCATGGTACAAATGGAAATGAGAAATTATAGGATATTTTCTATGTATTAAAAACCTTGCCAAGCTGGTTCACTGTTGTACATAAATCTACATAATATTTGTTATCACTGATTGCCTAGATGCCACAAAACAGCTTAACTTTCTGTTGATTTTTTTTAAATTGCAACCATTTGCAAATATCCAAATATATTATTACATTGAATTATTTTTTAAAATCTTTATTCTACACTTGGGATATGGATTCAGCTGTGTTTTCAAGTTAAAATGACCTTGGTAAGCCATTAACTTTCCAGGGTTCAATTTTCCTATTTCCAAGATGTGATAACAATACCTGCCTCTGTTTACTTTGAAGAGAGTGAAAATAACATAGATAAGGTAGATTCTCCAAGGGCCTAAAATAGCTGCTGATAGTAAATGAAATACTTTATAGAAACGGAATTAACTTTTCCCAGCCACTAAGTAAACTTTGACTAAGTTACTGTTTCAAAATTGTTATAGAAACGCAAAGAACAAAAATATAAATACAAGCACAACATAAAAATTAAACTAAGCATTAAACTGCTTTCAAAATACTGAAGACCAAATCCTGTGCTATAAACGTAAACCAAAGAAGAAAAAGGCAAGAAGGCAGGAAATGATGCTAATGAAAATTTAGTATTAAATAATATACTAAAAGAATGGTTGATAGTGTACACTGTCACATATTTAAGTTAATTGGATTCTCCTAATAATTACCTGGAGAAGTGTCCTAACATGTTTGTAGCAGATATGTCATGTACCGCCAGATACTCCTTCAAGAAATCTGAGTCTTCCCATTGCCTATGTTGTAGATAGCTTGGAACCTCCAGCTCTTTGTCAGAGTTGTCTCGACATTTTTTTTCCAGCAACACCATTTATTTTCTTGTTTATTTTGAAATAATTTTAAATTCACATAAAATTTGCAATAGTACAAAAATCTCCCATATAAACTCTACTAAGCTTTTGCATTGTTAAAATTTTACCTCATTTGCCTTAGCATTTCTCTCATTTCTATTTCTCTTTTCTATAGCACTTGAGAGTAAGCTACAGACACAATGTTCTATTAACCTTTAATACTTTATATTTACAAAAAATTTATCCTTCTAATGATAACACAACTATCAAGATTATAAAATTAACATTGACCCAATATTACCATCTTGTCACCAACTGCATTCAAATTTTACCTATTGTCCCAGTAGTATTTATAACTTCAAGAAATGTGTGTCACCATGTCCCTTTAATTCCTCAATCTGAAATAGTGTCTGAATCTTTCCTTGTCTTTCATGATTTCAATATTTTTGAATATTATATATACATAATATTGTGTTATATATTATATATGTATATGTGATATTTTGATATATTTGATATCTTGAAGAATATATAGATATATGGATTCATAGACATATAGATACATAGATACAGATAAATCTTCATTTTGATGAGAAGAACCCATTCAGGCTCTTTAGCATATTCCCATCAGTCTCTAAATTTTTTCTTACTTTCTGGTAAAAGTTCTTCTGAGCTTGTATGTTATTTTTTATGACTCATATGTGGAGTCACCATTTCTCCAAGGACCTTTCGTTGTATTTTGTTGTTGTTGTTTTGTTTTATTTTTAAATTTCTAAGTAGAGAACACTGTTTAGAAATCGATTACACAAATATGCATATTTCTATATTTATCTGTAAGTCTATCCAACTGTCTGTATGTCTATCTATCTGTCCATCTATCCTCTAAGTATCTTAAAGCCATAAATTCACCCCATTTCCTCTAACTGCAATTCCACACCACAGGATTTTCCCTCGTACCAAATTTTCTGTATTTCTACAGTGCTAAATCTGGCTCTAATCATCAAAGAAGTATTATTGTTTGCTCAGTCTTTGCCTGTATTTGATCAATTTTTTGCCACATCACCAGAAAATTCAGCTCTGATCATGCTTCATAAACTCTACACTGGCACAACTTCCAAAACCATGACCCAGACAAGCCAAGAACATAATATTCTGCAGGTGACCCTCAGCCAATGCATAAACATGATGGTGATTACTGAGAACACTCTCTTGTTCATATGGCTCCCAGCCAATGATTAAGCAGAAAAATGCATAATGGCATTCTTATTTCCGTTGTATTTGGCATACTTCTAATGTGCAGTTTTTGCTTCAGGTCTCCCCACTGGGCTTGCAGTCATATATCACAGTTATTTGTCTACCCTGGCTAGTCCTCCTTCCTCCCTTTTCTTTTTGTAGGTGTTACTCCCAATAATATCTGCATGCCTAAATCCATGTCCTTCTCTCCTTTCCAGAGAACTGAAATTATGACAAGGGAGTGGGCAAACCTACCATGACTTTCATGGAATGTAAATAAGTTAAGAATTATTGTAGAAAATCTTATAAGCCAAGAATTTGCTGGAAGTGAATGCCTCCCTGATTTCTAAAAGTAAATGTTTTTTCTTTATTTTTTTAAAGATTTTATTTATTTATTTATTTGACAGACAGAGATCACAAGTAGGCAGAGGGGCAGACAAAGAGAGAGGAAGAAGCAGGCTCCCTGCTGAGCAGAAAGCCTGATGCTGGGCTCGATTCCAGGACCCTGGGATCATGACCTGAGCTGAAGGCAGAGGCTTTAACCCACTGAGCCACCCAGGTGCCCCTCTAATTATTTCTTAGAAAAGTTTGTACGTAGGCAAGGTAGAGTCTGAATTGTCACGCTATGGAAAGATTTTCATATTGAGATGTCCTTGAAGCCCCATAAACCTCTAGAGAGAGAGCAAATAGGGAACAAACACTGATAAGAAGTGGGATGTATTTAGCTATAGAAAGAGGGAGAAATAAGTGTACAGACTCTTCAGAGTACTACCACACAGGTGCAAAATCCAAATGGCTTCCATCAAAGATAGAATAACTATGTAACTATGAATATTCTATTACATAGAATAACTATGTAATAACTAGTAACATTAGCCTAGCCCCAATAAACTATAAAGCCAGGTAAAATATATGAGGCAACTGATTTAAGGTAGTAACAAAAGAGAACACAAGACTGCCATCTCTGAGAGAAGAGAAGCTGACAAGTGAAGTCCCCTGATAATGTCAGATCTATGCCTACAAAAAATTTCCCACCAGCAATTCAGAGAACTGGATTATAAATATAAAAATTTATACATAAATTGAGGAGGTACAGATCAGAGTTTGGGGAAGTAGATTGGTTTTCATCTACAGAAGCATCCCAAAGTAGAAAGCTGCATAGAAAGGTTGCCCAAGGTGTTCATGTGGGATCCCCTGTGAGGTAGTGGTAGAGAGCTACCATTTGTGTGTATGGAGTGGGGCAACCAAATCCTTCCCAAGAACAGGTGCTGTGGAGCTAAGAGTGGAACACAGGTGTGTAAATTTGACATGAGTTTGTATCTGTCACAAGTTAAGGATGTGTACATTTAAAATATGAGAGTTTTAATGTGTGTGAATTATTCCTCAATAAAATTAAGTAAAATTAACTTTATTGTTGCTGATTTAAAAGTGAGACATGCTAAATTAAAGAAATGATTTTTTTAAAAAATCATAAGACCTGGAAGTAAAATGACCATTTGAAAATTAAATTTAGGGGCACCTGAGTGGCTTAGTCAGTTAAGCATCTGCCTTCAGCTCAGCTCATGATCCTAGGGTCCTGGGATAGAGTCCTGCATCAGGCTCCTTGCTCAGTGGGGAGCCTGCTTCTCCCTCTGCTTCCACTCCCCACTGCTTGTGCTTGCTCTCCCTTGCTCTTTCTCTCTATCTGAAAAATAAATAAATAAAATATTTTTAAAAAAGAAAAATTTATTTATTTTTTTGATGCAAACAGAGAGAGAGAAGATATGCACAAGCAGGGGAAACAGTAAGCAGAGGGAAAGGGAGAAGCAGACTTCTGCCAAGCAAGAAGCCCAACACGGGACTGATCCCACCTGAGCCGAAGGCAGACACTTAACTGCCTGAGCCCTCAGGCACCTAGAAAATTAAATTTAGTAATCCTTAATTCAAAGCTAAATGGGTTTCTCCCCCAATCTCTTGCCCTACCAATCTGTCAATAATATATTACTATATTATCATATATTAACTATACTAAATACTATTTTCTATATGATATTATATATATCTCAATAGATACTCAGACACACAGGCACAGTCAATTCTTGTTATCTGTGGTAATTGTGTTCTCTGAAGTCGCCAGGAACACTGAATCAGAGTACACTGAGATGTTGTTCTTAAATGAAATATAGAGTTAGGTCCTTGCGAGCCTCTAGTCTCCACATTTTCATCAACTGATCAATATATAATCTTGTTTTATGTGCATTTCTCCTTAAAGACACTTTATTTAATCCTTAATGCTGATTCATTAATATTGAATGCATGGCCAACAGCACTATAACTCATGTGCAAATAAAGTCAATCCAGCCTATATATTTTCTTTGTGTTTAGGAAAACTAGATAGTACTTTAGCACTACACTTAGGGAACATTTTAAACAAATCCCTGACAAAAGGCACAACAATCCAAATAAATATGACATTAAATAGACCACAGAAAGAACAGATTTATGGTGTGAAACCTGAAACAAGAAGTACAGTCGCAGATGGAAATGTGCATGTGATTCAAATTTTTCATCTCTCTGCATATTTCTGTAAATGACCAAAAAATGCCAATGGAATATCAATTTGGGAGATAAAAATAAACTTTAGGGAGTTAACAAATTATAAATATGGAATCCGTGAATGATGATTGACTGTATAATATTTACATGTGTCAATGTGTACTTTTTTTTAAAGATTTTATTTATTTATTTGACAGAGAGAAATCACAAGTAGGCAGAGAGGCAGGCAAAGAGCGAGAGAGGAGGAAGCAGGCCCCCCGCCAAGCAGAGAGCCTGATGTGGGACTCGATCGCAGGACCCTGAGATCATGACCTGAGCTGAAGACAGAGGCTTAACCCACTGAGCCACCCAGGAACCCAATGTGTACTTAAAAAAATATATATATATGTATTTATTTAACAGAGAGAGAGAGAGAGATCACAAGTAGGCAGAGAGGCAGGCAGAGAGAGAGGGAGAAGCAGGCTCCCTGCTGAGCAGAGAGCCCGATGTGGGGCTCCATCCCAGGATCCTGGGATCATGACCTGAGCTGAAGGCAGAGGCTTTAACCCACTGAGCCACCCAGGTGCCCATTGTGTATTTTTTTTTTTTAATTGAAGAATTGCAATTCCTTTAGCAGCTTCTCTTTATGGGAGCAAATGTCTTATATATGAAAATCAGTTACTGAAGGGCCTCTTATCTTTTCCTGAGAACCTGTCGGCCACCTTTCCTCAATGTTTGACAGAATATATACCTTAAATAGTTCCTATACTACCTTTAATAAGGTTCTGGGGCATACTAACTCCCTTCTCTTCATTTTACTCAATCTAGATCTGGACATATCATGGAATTGGATGTATTCCTGTCTCCATAAAAGCTTTTGAATGACTCTAAACACTAAACTTTATAATTTGACAGTGTGAACTTCCTGTTTTGGCTTCATCACTTAAAGAAAAAAATAAAGTTCACCATTCTATAAGATCATACACTAGAGGCTGCTGGGTTACTGTGTCAGTTAATTTTATGTATCACTTGGTATGCCATAGAACCCAAGTATTTATTCAAACACCAGATCAAATGTTGCTGTGAACGGATTTTATGAAGATTGACATTCATACCAGTAGACTTTTAGTGAACCAGATTACCCTCCACAATGTGAATGGATATCATCCAACCAGTTAAAGGCCTAAATAGAAAAAGATTCAGATCCCCTAAGGAGGAGAAAATTCTGTCTCTAGATTGTCTTTGGTCTTGAACCATATCAACTCTTTCCCTGGGTCTAGAGCATGCCCTGCAGATTTCAGACATGTCAACTCCCACAATCACTGAACAAATTCCTTAAAATAAATTTCTCTATAAATACACACATCCTATTGGATGTTCTTTCCTCTGGACAACTTTGACAAATACAGTCATTAAATTCTTATGTGATATAGGCATTAAAACAAGTTTGTGCAAATAAGATTTTGTAAGAATTAATATGTTTACATAGGCTTTTAGATAACACACATGTGCACACACACATGCGCACTATTCTCTCTGGATTGCAGAAAAAAAAGGGGAGTTCTTATGTATACAGTCTTTGGTCATTAATTTCATATATTGCTCTGAATATCCATATTATATTAATTAGAAAGTGTTACTTGAGAACCATTATAATTTATAAAATAAGAAACAACCTTTTCAGTAACCAACTTTTCATATTTGTTTGGTACTCCTACCCTTTTATTTCTTTTATGGCTGCAATTTTTCATCTATCTATTCAATCTGAAATAAACAAATTGGTCACCTTTTAACTATTTTTTTTCAATTGGGTATGTAACAATCAAACTTGATTTAAAATGTGAATTTGAATTTAGCTTAACCAAAAATGTATTTTTTAAGTATTTTATTTATTTATTTATTTATTTATTTGAGAGAGAGAGAGAGAGAGAGAGTAGGAGGAGGAGAAGGTGAAGAGCAAACAGACTTCACATAGAGCATGGAGCCAGATGGGGTTGTTGACTTCATGACCCTGAGGTCATGGCTTGGGCTGAAATCAAGAGTAGGATACTCAACTGACTGAGCCACCCAGGTGCTCCAAAATGTATTTTTTAATACTGTGAAGGTTTCCATAAAACCAATTCATCTAATCAATATTTTTTCAAAGTCTATTTTGATGGTAAACACTTACTGAATGGCATTCCAGTGAAACCCAGAGGGAAATGATACCATGTATTCGTATATAGTCATGTTTTTAACCATCCGTTAAAATGATTAAAGGGCATTTTTTGCTCTATCTTATTATTTTTTAAATTTACTTATTTTAAAAAGAGAGAGAGAGTGAGTATGGGGGGGCAGCAAGCAGAGGGAAATAAAATCTCAAGCAGACCCTCTGCTGAACATGAAGCCCATTGAGGGACTCAATCTCAGGGCACTGAGATCCTGACCTGACCCTAAATCACGAGTCAGACACTTACCCAACTGATTCACACAGACACACCTGGTTTGCTCTAATTTAAATAATTTTAATATGAATGTAAAGATTTGTAGAGTTCTTGCAAACATTATTTGACATAAAACATATAAGTCATCTATCTCAATACCTTGCAGATAATAAATATTTTAATGTTTTAGTGTTGTTTCTGGCATGGGTTGTTTTGAACTGAGGCTGCTAATAAAAAGAAAAATCAACTCTGAAAACTCAAAAGAGTATCAAAAAGTGTCTGTTTGATGGCATTAGAAAACTGAAGCAATGAAGACTTGCAGGTCCAAAATGAAAGGAATAGAAGAAGCCATGAAATGTCAGCCTGATATTTGGCACTGCTAACTCCTTGAGGTATTATTTGATTCAAAATGTGTAGCTAAAAGCCTGATAAACTGGTCAAATATCTGTTAGTAAGAAGAGGCTTTAAAGCTATATGGAGCTTTCAACAGTCTCACTAAGCAGGGGACTCCTTAGTATCTTCTAAAGTTTAGTATCTTCTAGCAAGAAGAGACTATAAAAAAGAAAGACTTAGAATGGAAAATAGGGAGTAAATCACCGTAGGACAGAAGTATATTAGACTGATAACAATACTTCGCAGAGACTTAACCCAACATTCAAAACTAGTTCAATGCCTGAATAGATCAAGGTAATATATTCCTACCACACTAATCTAACACTAACTAACCTTAACCATCTTCTATATAACATTATTCCAAACCTCAAACATTTTCCTTTTAATATGAAATATTTGATAATCCAAAAACTAAGTTATGTAAATATATATGAATTAACACTAAACCAAGTGGGAAAATTAAATCAGCCCAAAGGAGGATCCAGATATAAATTTATCAGATATATGATTTAAAATGTTTATTAGTATGTTTCAGATAATAAATTACAAGGTAAAATTTTTCATCAGAGAAAGAGAAACTGTAGAGAAATAGTTAAACAGAAATTCCAAAACTGAAGATAGAATAACTGAAATTCAAATTGTATAGGTAGGTTTTACCACAGATTTTTGAAAGCCAAAGAATTAGTTGATTGGAAGATAGATCAGAAGAAAAAACATAATCTGAAGTTCAGAGAGACAATTATAAGGTTAATTTATTTACTATTTTATTTATTTATTTTATTTTATCTATTTTAGAGAGTATATGTGTGTGAGAGAGCAGGGAGAGGGGTAGAGAAAGAAGGACAACTGGACTCCACACTGAGCACACAGCCCAAATGGGGCTCCATCCTGGTACCCTGGATCACGACCTGAGTGGGAATTAAGAGTTGGATGGTTAACCTACTCTGCCAAATAAGTGCCCCTATAATATTAATTTAAAAACCAACATACATGATACATAAGATACAGTGAATTCAGCATATGTGGTATTGGAGTCCCAGAGGAAATGAAAGAGAGATGAGAGAGCATTAATTCAAGAAATGATGATGGATAATATCCAGTACACATGATTAAATTATATAGAGACTATTAATCCAGTCACAAGGGAATACATTCGCATGGTTCCCATTACAAGAATTTCCAAAGTGAGAAAAATTAATCTATAACTCTATAAGTTAGAATTTAATTTACTTCTCAGGAGGAGGATTAAGGTAATAAATTGTGGGGAGTAAAAAAAAAATCTGATTTGATGGTAATGTCTTATTCATTTAGCTGTACACTTATGGTTTTATATGCTTCATTATGTGTATGTTATAACTGTGTTCAATTGTGATTGAAATCTTTAGTATCTTGTCGAAAGCTTATCTCTAGAGAACTCCAGTTAAGGAAATATAAATGGTGAAAAACTATTTCCCATTTATTTATTGTCCATAACTTGTTAGCCCTCTTTCTAGGTAACAATTTAGTATTAATTTGGCAGAAGCTACTTTTAATTTATTCTCATTTAATTTATTCTCATAAGTGCCCTTATGCTTGAGAGTACATAAAGAGAAAGGATCTAAAACTTAATGAAATTTCAGAGAATCTCATATAGGTTGAGAATTAAATCCCCTCCAAACTTCTTACCTTCCATTTCCACCAACCACTAGTTTTCCCTCATCTTCATTCATTTCATCCCCACATAGCAAGAAAATTTACATGGATAATCTTGTGTCTCTCTGAAATACAATAATGCACACTGAAAAATACATTCACTGGTATCAAGAAGTTAAATTTTAGTGAACATAATGTAATTTCTTAAGATTTTATGTAATAATCAAATTTACAAATTTGACTTTACTGGATAATCTCAACCATAAATATACCAACTTAATCTTCATTGAAGCTTTGAAATCAAATCTTGACCCTGAGCATTGAAAACAAAATCAGAGGTTAAGCCAATTAAAATGTATCAGTTGCATGTTACAAAATAAATCAGAATAAGGACAAAATTCATGATAACTTTGTATATTAGCTTGCTTTATATCATTCAATAACTGTAATCTCCCATGCATTTTTACATATTAATGCAATAAATAGTGGCTAAATGTAAAAGTGACAAAAAGTATTTTTTTCTTGTTCTTTTTACTCAGGAAGATGGGATGTTTAAATGACAAATCAGTTTTCCAGGTGCGGTCAGCTTGGATATCCAAAGAATCTTTTTTGATTCATGCAGAGTCATGTATTAACCACTTGAGATTTGGATAAAAATGGATTTAAGATTCCTCATTTCTCATTTAGAGATAATTGCTTTAATAACTTACTCTCCAGTTTCTCTTCAGAAAATCATCTCTCTAAATTAGTTGGCTATCAAAGGTCCTCAGGTGCACACATGTCAAATTTAGTATTAACTGAAGTGTATTCTCTATTAGAAGAAGAAATTCCATCTATGCTTATATTCAATGTCTGGCTATTGAAATATATTTAGTCTCAGTATCTGAATTACTCTCACAGTGAACCAAACTTAAAGGATGACAAGTTAATTTTTTTTTTTCCTTTTTGCCATCAAAACCTCCAATAAATACTTGGGCAACATTTAGAGCATTCAAAATTATGCTTTTATAATGAAATATGTAAATAACAGCTATATGAACATATTTAAAAAAAACAGGATCTTTATGCATTCCTTTAGTTATTTCCCAAGGAAGATGACCTAGGCCAATATCATGCAATCTACTTCATAAAATACTTGATTTTATTTAAAATATGCTGCAACATGAAACCTGTAATTGTTGTGGAGATTTCTCCTCAAGACTCCAACTCATGACTGCTGCCCCAATATAGTCAGAATTTAATAGGTGAATAAAGTTGGCTGTTGTAGAATTGATAGCTCCTGAATCCATTTATAGAAACTCACTCTTCTCATCTGCATTGATTGTGGATGCTTTTGGTTTTATATCTATACATCCAGAAAAGATGGACTGACCCTGTGCCAATCTTTCCAGGCATTGCATTCTTGGTTTTTCTATCTCTCACTTGTATACGAAAGCTTCTCTTCCTTCTAATTTTTATTTTAATAACAGATAATAATTTATCCTGATTTCACAATGTTTAACAGTTTACTATAATTCTTATTGAAAGTTGAAAATATATTGATATAAAATAGGTATCATTCTTCAAATAAGTGGATAATAGCTCCTCAGATGTGAGGTACATAGCTAGTCTTCATTTACTGCCATATTTTTATAATCCCTTCAACTAAATGCATAAAAATCACATGTTATAATGGGCAAACATATTGATTTATCTAAACATATGACTTATGGAATGGACAATTCATGTAATCTTATATATAATTTGACTACAGAAGCACACTAGGCATCTAATAAAATATTTATATTTACACATTTTTGATTTTTTTCCCTGTAAAATGGCCAAGATATTAATCCAAAAAAGTGACACTATCATTTAAATCATCCAAAATGATTTTAAATATAAAATAAACTATCAAAATCACATTTGTAGAAACCCAACCAATACAATTTTTTTCATTTATGGCTCTGTCACTAAAGGGAAAAAAAATGGTTTTACTTCTCTTAAGATTATAATGCTATCTGTCTTGCATATAAATAGTTCTCAATTTATTTTGCTTTTAGCATTAGGATTTAAATAGTGTTTAGCTAAAAAAAAATAGGAGTTACTGAATTCTAAAATTCTTGTATACTAAAAAGGAATATTAAAACTTTGTTCTATGTTTCAAGTTTTTATAAATTATGGTTGGTTAACATATAGTGTAAAAGATTAGAATTTAGTGACTCATCACTTACATAAAACACCCAGTGCTCATCGCAACACATGCCTTCCTTAATGCCCATCACCCATCTAGTCCATTCTCTGCCCACATTCCTTCCAGCAACCCTCAGTTTGTTCTTTATAACTAAGTGTCTTTTATGTTTTGCTTCCTTCTCTTTCTTTCTTTCTTCTTTTTTTCTTTTCTTTCCCCTATGCCCATCTGTTTTTTTTTTCTTAAATCACATATAAGTGAAATCATATGGCATTTGCCTTTCTCTGACTGACTTATTTTGCTTAGCATAATGCTCTAGCTCCATCCATGTCATTGTAACTGACAGTATTTTATTCTTTCTTATGGCTGACTATTATTACATACCTTCTTTACCCATTCATCAGTTGATGGACATTTGTGATTTTTCCATAACTTGGTTATTGTTGATAATGTTGCTATAAATATCAGGGTGCCTATGCTCCTTTGAATCACTTTTTCTTCCCCTTTGGGTAAATGCCTGGTAGTGCAATTGCTAAGTCATAAGGTCTATTTTTAATTTTTTTAAGCAACCTCCATACTGTTTTCCCAGGGGCTAAACCAGCTGGCATTCCCACCAACAGTGGCTCCCATTTGTCTGCATCCTTGCCAACATCTGTTGTTTCCTATGTTGTTAATTTTAGTCATTTTGAAAGGTGTGGAGTGGTATCTCATCTGTCCAGTATATTCCCAACACTATTTGTTAAAGACACTGTCTTTTTTTCCATCGAGTATTTTTTAAAGATTTTATTTATCTATTTGACAGAGAGAGAGATCACAAGTAGGCAGAGAGGCAGGCAGAGAAAGAGAGAGGAAGGGAAGCAGACTCCCTGCTGAGCAGAGAGCCAGACTCGAGGCTTGATCCCAGGACCCTGGGATCATGACCTGAGCCAAAGGCAGAGGCTTTAACCCACTGAGCCACCCAGGCACCCCAACCATTGAGTATTTTTTCCCACTCTGTCAAATATTAGTTAACCATATAGTTGTGGGACCATTTCTGGGATTTCTATTCTGTTCCATTGATTTATGTGTTTGTTTTTGTGCCAGTACCATACTGTTTGATGATTACAGCTTTGTAATATAGCTTGAAATCTGGAATTGTGGTTCACCAAACTTTGCTTTCCTTCTTCAATATTGCTTTGCTTAATTGGGATCTTTGGTGGTTCTGTACAAATTTTAGAATTGCTTATTCTAGCTCTGTGAAAAATGCTCATGGCATTTTCATAGACATTGCATTAAATGTGTAGATTGCTTTATTTTAATAATATTTGTTCTTCCAACCCATGTGCATAGAATGTTTTTCCATTTCTTTTTGTCTTCTTCAATTTCTTTTGTAAGTGTTCTATAGCTTTCAGAGTGCAGATCTTTTACCTCTTTGTTTAGGTTTATTCCTGGGTATCTTATGGGGTTTAGTGCAATTGCAAATGTGATTTGTCCCTTGATTTTTCTTTCTGCTTCCTCATTGTTGGTGTATAGAAATGCAACATATTTCTATATGTTGAATTTGTATCCCATGACTTTGCTGAATTCATGTACTAGTGTTAGCAATTTTTTGGTGAAGTCTTTTGGGTGTTCTACATAGACTATAATGCTGTCTGTGAATAGTGAAAGTTTGACTTCCTTTCCCACTTGGATGTCTTTTATTTCTTTTGTTGTCTAATTGCTGAGGCTAGGATTTCCAGTACTATGTGAAATAACAGTGGTGAGAGTGGACATCTTATTTTGTTCCTGACTGTTGAGAAAAGCATTCAGTTTTTCCCCATTGAGGATATTAGCTGTGGGTCTTTTGTGTATGTCCTTTATGATGTTGAGGTATGTTCCCTTCTCCTCTACTTTGTTGAGGATTTTTATCATGAGTGGATGTTATATTTTGTCAAATGCCTTTTCTGAATCTATTGCATATCTATTGAGAGGATCATATGGTTCTTATCCTTTCTTTTATTAATGTGGTATATTAAATTAATTGATTTATGAATATTGGACCACCTTTGTAGTCCAGGAATAAATCTCATTGATCCTGGTGAATGAGTCTTTTAATGTACCATTTGATTCAAGATGATAATACTTTGTTAAGAATTTTTGCACCCATGTTCATCAGGGATATTGAGCTGCAATTTACTTTTTTGTGGGGCCTTTGTCTAGTTTTGGAATCAAGATAATGTTGGCCTTGTAGAATGAATTTGGAAATTTTCCTTCCATTTCTCTTTTTTGAAACAGTTTGAGAATAGTTACTATTTCTTCTTTAACTGTTTGGTAAAATTCCCCTGGAAAACCATTCAACCCTGGACTTTCATTTGTTGGGAGATTTTTGATTACTGATTAAATTTCTTTACTGGTTCTGGGTCTACTCTAATTTCCTATTTCTTCTTGATTCAGTTTTGGTGGTATGTATGTTTCTAGGAATTTGTACTTTTCTTCCATATTTCACAGTTTGTTGGTATATGTTTTTTTCCTAATATCCTCATAATTGTTTATATTTCTGTGGTGTTGATTGTGACTTTTCCTCTCTCAGTGATTTTATTTATTTGTGTGATTTCTCCTTTACATATGATTAAGTCTGGCTAGGGGTTCATTAATCATATTAATTCTATCAAAGAACCAACACCCACGTTCAATGATCTGTTTTACTAAATTTTTTGTTTCTGTATCATTTATTTCTACGCTATTCTTTATTATTTCCCATATTCTGCCAGCTTAAGGCTTCATTTGCTATTCTTTTTTTGGATGTTTCCTGACTACACAGAGCTTACTGGCTTCTGCTTCAATTCTCTTCCTGAGGCATAAAAATTAGTAAAATAAAAAAAATAGACTTACTATTAAGCTGTGGTGGGAGAACTGAAAATTGAAGAAGAAATCATAGCTTTCCTAATGCTGCTACTATTTGCAAAGTAAACAATCTATATCATAACATAAAAGATTACCTAAGCTCACAATAGTACATTTATATCCATGCATATCAAGATCACTGATATACCTAACAATAACTTCACAGAATTATTCTCCCAGCAATTTGGCTAAATTTCCATTATAATGAACAGAACAAGTTTTCTGTTCATTATAACTCATATAAGTGAAGCCCAGCCCTCTATATAAGTACCCTTCCTTGACTCCCCCATGGGATACTCCATGACTCTCTTTCTTTACTTTCTCTATTGCTTCTAGAAACCAAATATCCAACTTTGGTTAACGTCAAGTATTACTAGTGGTTTTGTGGTCAGTGTGCTTTAACATATAGAGATCCTATAGAAATTTGTCTGAGACCCTCACTGCCTATACTAGGGCACTTGACTTAGTAACAGTGTGAAAATATAACTCTTAGTCTTTATCTGCTTGAGGAACCAAACTAAAAACTACCCAAATACCCATCAAAAGTAGAGTAAATAAATGTTAAAAAGTAGAGTAAATAAATACATTGTAATATATTCATAAAACATCATGTTAAACAATAATGGCAATAGAAAACTACAATAAACAACAACAAATGAATCTCACAAATAAAATAGAGAAATGCCAGACACAAAAGAATAGATACTGAATTATTGTATTTATATAAAGTTTTCAAATAAGCAAACATAATCAATACTGTTAGAAGTCAAAATGGTGATTATCTTTGGCAGGGAAGAGTAACTAGAAGAGTATTTTGGCAGGCTTCTGAATTCTTGTCAAATTCTATTTATGGGTCTGAGTTCTGGTTACACAAATGAGTAGATTATCTTTAAAATGATGTTTAATGAATTGTGTACTTTTATGAATATGTGTTATATCTCAATAAATGTTTAGTAATAAAAATAAACAACAAAAAAAAGCCCAAAATACTAAGTAATTTATTTTCCCATCAAGATCTGCTCTATAAAAAATGGCTGTATTCTTTTTAAAAATGTTTATTTGAGGGGCGCCTGGGTGGCTCAGTGGGTTAAGCCTCTGCCTTTCAGCTCAGGTCATGGTCCCAAGGTCCTGGGATCGAGCCACACATCAGGCTCTCCACTCAGCAGGGAGCCTGCTTTGGCTCTCCGCTCAGCAGGGAGGCTGCTTCCTCCTCTCGCTCTCTCTGCCTACTGATCTCTGTCTGTCAAACAAATAAATTAATAAATCTTTAAAAAAATGTTTATTTGATTTGTATCAAACATTATTCAAATTTCAAGAACCAGTCATAATAATTTAATAAAATTTTAGTTCACCAAATTAAAAAAAGAAGTTAGATTCAACAAATTAGTATATGTTGTCTCAAGATACCACACAGTCATAAATTTTATTTCAGAAATTTAAAAATTAAATATAACACATTTCAATACAAATATAAATCTACTATATAGACATTTGTTATTTTCTGATGACATATGCACGTTTTGACTGAATTTAAAAAAACAATGATTTTGCTTAGCTGAAGACACATTTCTCTTTTTCTTCTTAAGCCATTGTTTATCATTAAAAGCTCCAATAGGAATGAATATCTTGTCAAAGTCCTTCTATATACCCATATATCAAATACACGATTACCATTTATGTGGAATTCAGATTCTGAAAAATGTATTTTCTGTCAATAAAAAACAGCTATTGCCTATGTCATATAAAGGCCTTGTAAACTTTAAAATCTTTTCAGTTTATCAGAACAACAAGCATTAGTTATTATAAACTAAATATACTTATTCTACAAATATTTCATTTATAAATGTCTTATTTATTTTGAATGTTATATTTTTAAAATCATCAATGTGATCACGAGACAATCTCCCCAAAATAATTGTGTTTAAGAGGTCTGCTCCTTAATACATAATCAAATTTGTACCTGATAAAACCCAGTTCTGACATATTACCAAGAGATCTCAAAATATAGTTATTACATGGTCTTTAAAAATTAGCATTTTTTGACTTTTTTGGTAATTGGCCATATTTATGACCACTTACAAAGGATTGATTAAATAACTAAGCAAAATGAAATGACAATCGGCTGTTAAGGAATCTAGAATAATTGGAAAACATGACAGTAATAAAACTCAGAGACACACAACAAACTAAGCTCTTTAAAGGAAATAATAATGTCAACCTAATTAAATGAGCAGTATTAGCAAATGCAACAATAAAATTTCTTATCTTGCTCATTTTCCAGTAATTGTGTTGAATTTCTTAAGTAAACTTTAAGTCTTTAATGAGCATAACATATAGAAAATTTTAACCTATTACTATATTATTATATTTTGTAGTAATTGACCACTATATTTTATATATTCTGTGATTATTGATCTGTAAGTGTCATATTCCATGACATCTGCCTTAGGTGGAGCAAAGTAAAAATATTAGTGATGTTTTTGTTATTAACAGCTCTGTTGATGATACTTCGTTGAGCTAAAAAAGTGTAAAAAAAAAAGTATAGCCCTGGTTAGGGACAGGAAGGAAGATTGTATGATTTAAATAAGTAACTGATGCAAATAGAGATAAATCATGGTAGATAGATAAAGTGATCACAAGTTATATCAATTATAGAGTGGAATAAAACATGCTATTTTCCTGCCATCACTTGACATACGGAATTCAATTTAATTTTGTCTCTGAGACAAGGTGTATACTAATGACTGCTATCGTGAGAAATCACCAAACAGATGTTATCTTAAGGAGGGAATTTGGATTCCTGCTGATCTTTGAGTTCAATCTAAGAACTCTTCCTTTAAAAAGAAGTGACACAGAACAATCTGATGACTCAGCTTATGGGTACTTGACTGCAATGATCACTCTGGCATGCTTTATAGTTTTTGTCTACCATTCTGGTTAATTTTAAGATATTCTGAAGTAAATACTAGAAATCATAACAATAGGGCAAAAGAAACTGAAGAGTTTATCTTGTACACTTTCTGTGGCCATAAATCAAAATAATGTGTTGCTAGCCAGCTAGGTGAGTTTAGAAAATGGCTGCTACCGCCCACTTGTTTTATCACAGCTTATCGTGATTCCTTGACTATGTCAAATATGAATGGAGACAAAATCATTTAAGGATAATGGGAATAAAACCTTAATAAAGTAGATTTTGGTGAACTTGGTAATGGGACAAATTAATCTGACAAGGTAAGTTGATGGGAATCATTTTTTAAAAAGATTTTATTTATTTATTTGACAGAAAGGATGAGCACAAGCAGGGTTTGCTGCATAGGGAGGGGGAGAAGTAGGATCCCCACTAATCAGCCTGACACAGGGCTCAATCCCAAGACAATGGGATCATGACCTGAGCCAAAGGCAGATTCTTAACTGACTGAGCCACTCAGGTGCCTCATATTTATGGGAATCTTTAAGACACACCCCAACAGAACTTTATTAGATTTTGAACAAACCCAATTGTAGTGGCATAATACATGGTGCTCTGGGTACAGATAATTTTTCCTAAGGGAAAAATTCCATTATACTGTAAAGGCAGCAACATATATGGTAGTTTTATTAGCTCTGGCATAGTCATTGCAAACATCCTGCAGATATCTTCTAATGAGTCAGGCAGATAAAAATATTTCCTCTAGGCTTTGAGTCTTTACATCTGGATGCTGAACTTTGGTGTAAAATTGATTTGATCCACTGTTTGCTTATTACTTCTTGGCTTAACTTTTGAATTTGGAGAGCACAACTTGAAGCAACCTCCCTTAGAAAGGAGTGTAAAAGAGATAAGGAAATTGGGTCACAATGACGTTAAATATCCTGAATGTGAAGCAGCCAGCAGGTGCTGAGAGCCAGTGTTGAACCAAGTTGTGTGGCACCAGATATCTTTTACAGAAGCATTCCAGGGTGCACCGTGCCTGGATCATGGTTGATACATTCAGCTACATATCCCCTCAGCCATCTCTCACTAAAATGACTTGGAGAAGGAATGCCCAACAGAGGAAAAATTCAGAGATTGTACCCTCTCCATCAGAGCTATCAGATATGGACATTGACAGTATGTTGGAAAGGAAATTCATGCTAACAATTATCCAGGCAATTACTAGGTTGGAGAAAACCATTAATGACAAAATAGAATTGGCTAGGGCAGAAGTGAAAGCCACCAGGGAAGATGTTAACAGTGCAATCAATGAGTTCTAATCTAATCTAAATTCTCTAGAAGCTAGTGTAACTGAGGCAGAAAATAGAATTAGTGATCTAGAGGACAAACTGATAGAGAAAAAAGATCAGGAGGAGGCCTGAAACAAACAGCTTAGAAGCCATGAAAACAGAATTAGGGAAATAAATGATGCCATGAAACATTCCAATGTTAGAATTACTGGAATCCCTGATGAGGGGGAGAAAGAAAGAAGACTAGAGGCTACAGTTGAACAAATTCTCCATGAAAATTTTCCCAAGCTGGGGAATGGAACCAGCATTCCTGTCTAGAGGCAGAAAGGTTTCCCCCTAAAGATCATAGGATCTAGAAAGACCTCAAGACACCTGGTTGTGAAACTAATGAGTCATAATTTTAGACAGGAGCTCTTGAAAGCAGCTAGGGGGAAGAGATTCCTTATGTACAGAGGAAGGCCATTAGAATAATGTAATACCCGTCCACAGAAACCTGGCAAGTCAGAAAGAGCAGGCAAGATGTATTCAGGGCACTAAATGAAAAGAACATGCAGCCAAGAATACTTTATCCAACAAGGCTGACATTCAAAATGGATGGAGAGATAAAGAGCTTCCAAGACCAGCAAGGTTTAAAAGAGTATGTGACCACCAAGCCTGCACTACAAGAAATATTCAGGGGAGTTCTATAAAAGAAGAAAGAACCCAAAAGTGTCATAAAACAAAAATTTACAGAGACAATCTATAGAAACAAGGACTTCACAGCCAACATGATGTCAATAAAAACTTATGTTTCAATAATCGCTCTCAGCATGAATGACAAGGTTTAAAGAATATGTGACCACTAAGCCAGCACCACAAGAAATATTAAAGGGGGTTCTATAAAAGGAGAAAGAACCCCAGAGTGTTATTGGACAGAAATTTATGGAGACAATCTATAGAAATAAGGACTTCACAAGTAACATGATGTCAATAAAAAGGTATCTCTCAATAATCACTCTCAAAGTGAATGGCTTAAATGGTCACATAAAACAGCATAGGGTTGCAGATTGAATAAAATGACAAGACCCATCCATATGTTGTCTACAAGAGACCCATTTCAAACCTAAGGATACATCCAGACTGAAAGTGAAGGAACCATCTTTCATGCAAATTGGCCTCAAAAGAAGCCTGGGGTCACAATTCTCATATCAGATAAATTAGATTTTAAACTAAAGACTGTAGGGGCACCTGGGTGGCTCAGTGGGTTAAAGCCTCTGCCTTCGGCTCAGGTCATGATCTCAGGGTCCTGGGATCGAGCCCCGCATCGGGCTCTCTGCTCAGTGGGAAGCCTGTTTCCTCCTCTCTCTCTCTCTGCCTGCCTTTCTGCCTACTTGTGATCTCTCTCTGTCAAATAAATAAGTAAAATCTTTTATAAATAAATAAATAAATAAATAAATAAATAAACTAAAGACCATAGTCAGAGATACAGGCCAATAAATCATTCTTAAAAGATCTACCCACAAAAAAGATCTAACAATTGTAAATATTTATGCCCCCAAAATGGGAGCAGCCAACTACATAAGACAACTTTTAATCAAGATAAAGAGTCAAATTGATATGAATACATTAATAGTAGGGGATCTTAACACACCACTCTCAGTAATAGACAGATCATCCAAGCAGAAAATCAATAAAGAAACAAGAGCAGAGTGACACATTGGACCAGATGGACCTGTTGATGTATACAGAACATTCCACCCTAAAACAAGAGAATACTCAGTCATTCTTCTTGAGTGCACAGAATAGACCACATATTGCTCAACCCATACTAAAAGACCGAGATTATTCCCTGCATATTCTCAGGTCACAATGCTTTGAAACTGGAATTCAACCACAAGAAAACATTTGGAAGGAATTCAAACACCTGGGAGCTTAAGACCCTCTTGCTTAAGAATGTTTGGATCAACCAGGAAATTAAAGAAGAACTTAAGGAATTCATGGACACCAATAAGAATAAAGACACTTTGGTCCAAAACCTATGGGATACAGCAAAGGTGGTCCTAAGGGGGAAATAAGTAACCATTCAAGCCTCCCTCAAAAAAATTGAAAAATCCAGAATATACCAGCTCTCTTTACACCTTAAAGAACTGGAGAATCAACAACAAATTAAGCCAACCCCACACACAAGAAGGGAAATAATCAAGATTAGAGCAGAGATCAATGAGATAGAAACTAGAAATGCAGTAGAACACATTAATGAAACTAGAAGCTTGTTCTTTGAAAGAACCAAAAAGAATGATAAACCATTGGCCAAACTAATCCAGAAGAAAAGAGAGAGGATCCAAATTAATAAAATTATTAATGAAAAGGGAGGGATAATGACTAACACCAAGGGAATATAAACAATCTTCAGAAATTATTATCAGTAGTTATATGCCAATAAGTTAAGCAACCTAGAAGAAAGGGATGTATTCCTGGAAATCTATAAACTTCCAAAACTGAATCAGGAAGAAATTGACAACCTGAATAGACCAATATCTAGTAATGAAATTGAAGCAGTGATCAAAAACCTCCCAAGAAACAAGAACCCAGGACCTGACGGATTCCCTGGATAATTCTACCAAACATTCAAAGAAGAAATAATACCTATTCTCCTGAAGCTGTTTCAAAAAATAGAAAAAGAAGGAAAACTTCCAGACTCTTTCTATGAAGCTAACATTACCCTGATCCCCAAACCAGGCAAAGACCCCACCAAAAAGGAGAATTTCAGACCAATATCCCTGATGAATATGGATGCCAAGATTCTCAACAAGATCCTAGCTAATAAGAACCAACAGTACATTAAAAAGATTATCCACCATGACCAGGTGGAATTTATCCCTGGGTTGCAGGGTGGTTCAACATTTGCAAATCAATCATTGGGATAGAACAAATCAATAAGAGAAGAGAGAAGAACCACATGGTCCTCTCAATTGATCCAGAAAAAGCATTTGACAAGATACAGCATCCTTTCCTGATTAAAATGTTTCAATGTATAGGGATAAAGGGAATATTCCTTAATTTCATAAAATCTACCTATGAAAAACCTACAGCAAATATCATCCTTAATGGAAAAAAGCTGACAGCCTTCTCTCTGAGATCAGGAACACGACTAGGATGCTCATTTTCACCACTGTTTTTCAACATAGTATTAGAACTCCTAGCAACAGCAATCAGACAACAAAAAGAAATAAAAGGTATTCAGATTGACAATAAAGAAGTCAAACTCTTTCTCTTTGCAGATGACATGATACTTTATATGGGAAACCCAGAAGACTCCACTCCAAAACTACTAGAACTCATACAGCAATTCAGTAATGTGGAGGATACAAAATCAATGTAGAGAAATCAGTTGCTTTCTTATACACTGACAATGAAAATATAGAAAGGGAAATGAGAGAATCAATTCCATTTACTATAGTGCCAAGCACCATAAGATATCTGGGAATAAACCTAACCAAAGAGGAAGGGATCTGTACTCATGGAACTACAGAACACTCATGAAAGAAATTGAAGAAGACACAAAAATATGGAAGACAATTCCATGGTCATGGATCAGAAGAACAAACATTGTTAAAATATCTATAAAGCAATCTATACTTTCAATGCCATTCCAAAATTCCACTGGCATTTTTCAAAGAGCTGAGACAAACAATCCTAAACTTTGAGTGGAACCAGAAGAGACCCCAAATTGCTAAGGAAATTTTGAAAACAAAAAACAACTGGGGGCATCACATTGCATGATTTTAAGCTTTAGTACAAAGCTGTGATCATCAAGACAGCATGGTACTGGCAAACAACAACAACAACAACAATAATGAAAACAAAAAAAACAGACAGACAAAAAACAGACACATAGATCAGTGGAACAGAGTAGAGAGTCCAGATATGGACCCTCAACTTTATGGTCAACTAATCTTCAACAAAGCAGGAAAAAATATACAGTGGAAAAAAGACAATCTCTTCAATAATGGGGCTGGGAAAATTGGACAACTGTGTGTAGAAGAATGAAACTTGACCATTCTCTTACACCATATACAAATATAAACTCAAAATGGATAAAAGACCTCAACGTGAGGAAGGAATCTATAAAAATCCTAGAGGAGATCATAGGCACTAATCTCTTCAACATCGGCCACAGCAACTTCTTTCAAAACATGTCTCCAAAGGCAAAGAAAACAAAAGCGAAAATGAACTTTTGGGACTTCATCAAGATCAAACTTCTGCACAGCAAGAGAAACAGTCAACAAAACAAAGAGGCAACCCACGGAATGGGAGAAGATATTCACAAATGACACTACTTACAAAGGGCTGATATCTAAGATCTATAAAGACCTCCTCAAACTTAACACACACACAAAAAGATAATCATGTCAAAAAATGGGCATAAGACATCAACAGACACTTCTCCAATGAAGACATACAAATGGCTAACAAACACATGAAAAAATATTCATCATCACTAACCATCAGGGAGTTTTAAATCAAAACCACATTGAGATACCACCTTACATGATTTAGAATGGCCAGAATTAACAAGACAGTAAACAACATGTGTTGGAGAGGATGTGGGGAAAGGGGAACCCTCTTACACTTTTGGTGGGAATGCAAGCTGGTGCAGCCACTTTGGAAAACAGTGTGGAGGTTCCTTAAGAAATTAAATAATAGAGCTTCCCTATGGCCCTGCAATTGC
Organism: Taxidea taxus jeffersonii; assembly: GCA_003697995.1. Lineage (NCBI taxonomy): Eukaryota > Metazoa > Chordata > Mammalia > Carnivora > Mustelidae > Taxidea > Taxidea taxus. Next base: position 24,876 of record ML111092.1, read on the forward strand.
ACTACTGGGAATTTACCCCAAAGATACAAAAGTAGTGAAAAGAAGGGCCATCTGTACTCCAGTGTTCATAGCAGCAATGGCTATAGTTGCCAAACTGTTGAAAGAACCAAGATGCCCTTCAACAGATGGATAGATAAAGAAGATGTGGTACATATATACTATAGAGTATTATGCCTCCATCAGAAAGGATGAATACCCAACTTTTGTATCAACATTGATGGGACTGGAAGAGATTATGCTCAGTGAAATAAGTCAAGCAGAAAGAGTCAATTATCATATGGTTTCACTTATTTGTGGAGCATAAGGAATAACATGGAGGACATGGGGAGACAGAGAGAAGTGAGTTGAGGGAAAATTCAGGGGGAGATAAGCCATGAGAGACTGTGGAATCTGAGGAATAAACTGAAAGCTTTAGTGGGGAGAGGGGTGGGAGTTTGGGTGATTCTGGTGGTGGGTATTAAGGAGGGCATATATTGCATGGAGCACTGGGTGTGGTGCATAAACAATGAATTCTGGAACACTGAAAAGAAATTTAAAAAAATAAATAAAAATTAAAAAGTAAAGAAAAAAAAAGAAAATACTTCCTCTAGTCTCATGATTTTGATTAGAAAAACAAACAAACAAACAAAAAAATCTTGCTAACCAAAATATGATCACTAATAGGAACTATCTTCCAGGGGAGATAGAAGGCAGCATGCAGACACCAGAAAGCTTTAAATAAGTGGAATAACCAAGTAAAGATTTGAAGAAACCTCTTACCTATCAAAAGTGCTAGAAGCTTATAGTCTCAGCCAGTAAAGCAGGTTGATATTCAAATCAGGATAGAATTTGCTATCTTTAAATTTCAGTGGCTTAATTTGCTACAAAATCAAGTCAATTACAATGTAATCAAGTCAATGACCAAAACATCATGGGTAAGAATATAATTTATCTTCTCTGATGTTCAACTATGAAATTAAGCACATAAAGATTTAACACTGTATCATCTTTGTGGGATGGTATATGAGGTAGTATCTGTAAAAGTTTATACTATGAGATCTGTAATATGGCTATACATATATGTACTATGTAGATTCCAGAATTTATTGAACAATGGTTTCTATAACCACCACAGTCACTGCAACTATAAGGTACATGAAAGGAGGTCTTAAGGGGGTGGGGAGAGGAATGGAGAGTAATGTGATAATTTTAAATGAAGTATTGTGTCAAACATTATTTTTTTCTCTATACTGTAGGTTTGCAGTATAACAAGGAGTTTGAAACTTCACTGATAAAATTAAGACTATGAAGTGTGAAAACAATGATTCTCATTATAAGAAAATATTTTGGTGACTTGAGTTCAGGCCTCTGATTGATGTGATATTGTGGAAACTGACTGGTTATAAAATAAAATAAATTTGACCTTAGAAATATGACATATATACTATGTACTTTATTTAGTCTATATTTTAAAAGTTTTAATGTGTTTAGTGGAAATAAAAGACTACTTAAACTAGAACAACAACAAAAAAATAAAGCTGTGAAGGGATATGGTCACAATTAATGTGCTTCATAGAATGAATTTCTACTCTCCACTGGGTGGTTTAAATCCTCTTTTTTATGTTAATAGGCTTCTTTGTATGATAAAATATTGCAGAAAGACAAATAATAATAAGATACTCAAGGAAAACATGTGTCAAGGGTATCCCAAGCCAGGTAAGAGGGTACACTTGGAAGATAGAGGAAGTGAGGATTAAAATAGCTAACCTGAAATCTATTTCTGTCCTGACTACCAAGGAGTGAGAACACAGGTGATCAATCTAATAAACTATTAGTATGTTGTAAATAGACTAAAAACATTAGGATTGTCCTTGTAAATACATCTTGATACTATAACTTTATGCACATGTCAGCATCCAGAAAATGTTGCATAAGCAATAAAGATATCCAGGATAAGCAATGAAAATATTTCATAATTTAGCAATTCCTTGGGAAGGAAGTAATAATCTCCGTATCACATCAGAGAATCTATCTACTTGGCCAGAAAGTGCACATTCACTATAAAGAGAGTCTTGGGAGAGCCTGAGTATGTCCTAGTCTCTTCCTTCTTCCCATATGCTTCTAGATTGCTTATATTCTTGAAATAGTAGTAAATCTTGATCCAAGGTAGTATCTCCAATTCATGTAAGTTTACTTCCACCATATTAACTGAGAGCTCAAAGATAAATGGAGAATTTGGAGAACAATTTTTGTTGGTAATGGCTCAGATAAAGAACTAATAACTTAGATGTTTAAAGAGATTTTAAAAATGAAGAAGGAGGGGCACCTGGGTGGCTCAGTGGGTTAAGGCCTCTGCCTTCAGCTCAGGTCATGATCCCAGGGTCCTGGGATCTAGCCCCGAATTGGGCTCTCTGCTCAGTGGGGAGCCTGCTTCCCTTCCTCTCTCTCTGCTTGCCTCTCTGCCTACTTGTGATCTCTGTCAAATAAATAAATAAAAATTAAAATAAATGAAGAAGGACACCTACCTAGCTCAATTGGAATAACATGTGATTCTTACCTGGGCTTGTAAATTCAAGCTCCGCATTAGGTATAGAGATTACTTAAAAATAAAATCATAAAATAAAGTAAATAAATAAAAAAAACTTGAAAAACAAAAAGACCAAATATCAGAGAAAGAGCAAAAAAAGGACAATATATATAAATAGCCTACACATTTATAAATATATGCTAAAGGATGTTGAATCGTAAGAAATTTAAATTAAAAATGCATTATTTTTGACATAATATGGTAATTTTTTTTAAACTTGGAAAACACTCTATTTGTGAGGCTATGGAGAAATAGCCATGCTAGTACATTGCCAGAGTGGTGAAAAATGCTGTAGCTGCTCTAAAGAGGATTGGGTAACATTCATCACACTTACAGATGCATTAATCATTTCACCAAACAAATTCACTTCTGAGAGTTTATTATTAATATATGACTTTACCAATAGTAAACATTATATTAAATATTTCTATAGGACACCTATTGCTGCAGACTATATTGGAACAAAGTTAGTAGCTAAAATCCACACGCACTACTATCTTACAGCTTCTGTGTTAGGAATCCAGTGGTGGATTTATCACCAGGTTTCCATTATGAATGGCACAGTATTGAGGTCTCAAGGAAGACTAGACTGGGGAAGGATCACTCCCCCTTCCAAGCTCACATGGTTGTTAGCAGGATTCACATTCTTATAGCTAATGTGTTGAGTGATTTAGCTCCCCACCAACTCTTGACAGGAAGCCTTGAATTTTTTGTCCTGTGAGTCTCTCCATTACATGATTTCACTTCCTCAAGGTGTAAAAGCTAAGGAGGCAAGAGACAGAATCAACTAGCAAGATGGAAATTCAAATCTTATGTAATGTAATTATGGAAGTAACACCCTATTCCTTTGTCACATTCTGCTGGTTAAAAGCAGTGACAATTTCCTGTTTCAGCTCTGCATATAAAGAACTTGCAAGTGAACACTCAGTTATTACAAACAGAAAAAACTGAGTAAACTAAAAATTAACTTTCTTTTTTGTATACAATAGAAAACTAAGGTTGAGAGAAGAAAATGGAATGAATATAGGGATGGGAGTAAGACTTCACTGAATATGCATTTCTAGATTGTGCTGAACTTTACACTAAGTAAATATTTTTATAATAAAAATAATTATGAAGAATGGAATAAATACACACTAAGGTTAAAAGCAGAAAATGAAACCTGGAATAATACAAAGTTGGTGACTTTTTCCCACAAGGAAATAATGTCACCAACTCTGGGACACAGTACACTGGCAGTGACTATATACCTTAGTGGAATATGGAAAGGAAAAGGGAATACTAAAATTTACCTAATATATTATTTTTGACCCATGTTCAAAACTGCTTTCCACAACTCTTTGAAGAAGGTCTTTCTTACCCCACTTGGGTCCAAACACTCTGCCCTGGAACACATTCTTGGTCTATGTCTTCCTTATACTGTCTGTGTGCTGGCATCTCAGGTCAGATCTCTGCATGAGAGCACCCTCTTCAACACACGGAAACTCCCAACAGCCATGTAGTTTTGTCTTTTTGTGCATGTGGCCACATTTCTTCTGTGGTACATGAGTTTCTTCACCTTTTCTCTCTAAACTCATCTAGATTAGTGAAAATGAGAACTATTCCTAGATAACAAATAACCAGAGTTGTAGATACCCCAGGCTAAAACAACTAGATACTTAAATACAATTATTATTTAAAGGATGGTAGAAAATCCTGAATATTATAGTACAATTATTATATAATTTTCATGCATAAGGAAAGAACAAGGAAGAAATATCCTTGTGTAATCTCTCATCTTGATATGTAACATTTTCCAATCCTCCCCTACATTTACTGATTATTCTTAAGAACAACAGTATTTTTTTCAGAATGAGTAACAGGTGAATTTGTATTCACCTGAATATATATTACATATATATATATATATATATATATATATATAGAGAGAGAGAGAGAGAGATAATATACATACATACATATACATATTATATATATACATATATATGTATATATCTTAAAAGATAGAATATATAAGATATATATTATGATATATATATATAATCATTGTTAGGCAGAATTTGTTGAATCAGATCTCTTCAAATCAGAAATAAACATGCTTATTAAGTAATGTCTTATACTATACTATGATTTCTTTCTAAGAAATTAGAGATTTGTTTGTTTCCTTCATAAACTTTGTTAAGAATTCTATAAATGGAATAATAGCTTCAATGTTTCTTGAGACTAACATGAGTTGTTTAAGTATAGAGTTAGAAGATAAGGTATGATAATTATAATTAATATATATATTTATATAGTCCTCATTTTTTATAAATGCTTATAAATTTCAGTTAAGAAAATGGGTTGCATACAAATACTAATTTGAATTATCTGTATTTATATAATTGACATAGCTGGTAGTTTACTGAGATCTATGTGTCAGAAACTATTTAAGAGTTACAGTTTGATTGTTTAATTTGATCCTCACTACCATTCCAGTGAATGATTACTTTTTTTATTTTTATGTATGAGAAAACTTAGAAAATTACTTGCCCAAGGTCTCACAACTACAAAAATAAATGCTAAGAGGAGGCAGTCATATGTGCTCAGAAATTTTTAGCAATGACATTATACTCCCTCAACATCATTTCTTCAGTCCCATATGTGTTTATAAATTATTTCAGAATTAATCTAATATTTATTTGTACTTACTCAAATTATTTATACCAAATTGTAATAAAATAATCATTTCTATTTTTACCACAATATATGACTGTCTAAATTTTTTAGAGCACCACTTTTATATATCCGTGTCTCATATAAGAAAATAAAACTACATATCTCTCATACTCTATGTATAATTTAGAGGTCTCATTAGACCACAATTTTTATTTCCTACAAAATAATAATATTAAATTGATTCTGTAAATAATTCATATCATGATTTGCTTATAGAACTTATGAAATTAATACCTATAAAAAGGAACTATAGAGAAAACCAGAGGTAGAGATTAGAAGTTGACACACTAGTTTATTAAAGACAAGTAGGTGATTATGTTATCTTTTAAGTTGATGATAATGATAATGATAGACAGATGATAGATAGAAAGATGGTAGATAATAAATGATAGGTGATAGATAGATAGAAGAGCATAGATATAGATAAAAATACTCTTATTCCATGGAAGTGCTTAAGTATGCCAACCATGTTTTCCATTACAGGTGTACAACCAATTTCAGTTATTTGATTAGCATCAGAAATCAAATAAAAGAGCTAAGACAGAAATAAATTTCTAAAAGATAGACCAGCCATTCTGTTTAAAGTTGTCTGAAATTTGAATAGTGAAACTTACAATGCTGTTAAATAATTACTGTAATAAACAATGTAAATCAAAAAGCATTCTGCCTACAAAAGATAACATACAAAAATATAGACAGTAATTGTAAATCAGATACTGTAAGCAAAATGAAGACATGCAAAAATATTTTTTAGAAAGGAGATGTCAGGCTTAAGCAAAGGTAACAAATCAAGTCCCTTCACACGGCATGAAGGTGCACAAACAACATTCAACTCTGCCTTTCTACATCAGGCTTTATTTATTTATTTATTTATCTATCTATCTTCCCAAGGTCTGAACCTTAATAAGAATTGGGGGAAAAAATCCTAGGAATGCATATTTTACTGAACAAATATTAATTGACCAAATAGAAAAAAATATGAATTATTTTCCCCTCTACAGCACTTTCTGTAGAAGAAGTGCCACCTTTCGAAAGTTACTAGATAATGAGCTTTGATGTGCTCGTTTTAAATTTGTCAGTTGGGAATTAATTGCATATAAGCTTTTATGTAGCATTAAATGCAAATGATCCTATATTTCCAATTATCTCACCAACTAGATGTAAATTAGAAAAAGTTCTTCTAACTTAAGGAAAATTTTGTGTTCAAAAAAGTTACATTGTTTGGTATTTTGCATCTAAAACCTTAAAATAAGAATAACTCAAATACTATAAATCAGAAGGAGATAATCTTACAATGTTAAAATTTCCAGATGTAGATTACCCTCCCAAAAAAATATTTTTCTCACAATAAATCCAGTATTTTTCTTGACAAAAATGACTATAGTGAATGGCTACATGAATTAAAATTATTAACAGAACATCAATAACCAAATCAGCTAGAGTAAATATACATTCTTAGCATTTTTATTGCAATAATTATCCTTACCCAGCATAAAATAAAAAGTTAGGCAGTCACAGAGTTTCTGTTAGAAAAAAAAAAAAAAAAAGGAAAGATAAGACTTTAAGTGTATTCTTTTTTAATACTTCCATTAAGGATGATTTTATTAAAAACAGTATTTCTACACTTTTTTTAGTATTTCTATACTTTTAAAACTTCTCAACTCAAATGGTTAATCAAAGATGGCATTTGTGCACACCACATTTTCTGCATTTTGAATTTTAGAAAGCACTCTATCAACCTTATTTAAAAAAAAAAACATTTACCTTTATACTATCATCAGAAGTCACTATAAAACCTTCATTTAGCATATCTCATAAAAATAAACACAAGGATAAAAGCTTTTCAAGTTGATTTATAAAACATATTTTAAATACTATTACAACTTTACATAGTGCATTGACTTGAATTCACAATTACACATTCAGATATTTGTGACAATTTTATTAGAGATCACGTGATTTGTATTACTCTAGAAAAACACATTTGTGCCTGCTGTATTTCAGCAATGATCCTTCAACCTTCACAAAGAAATACAAAGAGCAAACTTGAAAATGAAGTAGCAGAATATTCTTTTTTCATGTGTCTATATCAGGTTTTCTAGGGGAACACAAAACAAAACAAACAAACAAACAAAAACCCACCCTGTATAATCATGCACACACAAACCACCCATCAGAAGTTAGTTTTGTATCTATTTTTATATGTTATGTTTCAGTGAAGTTCCTTACTAATATATAAATTTTGTGACTATTGACCACCTAACGTGGTTTAAAAATCACTATGCCCTCATTTGTTTATCTTATTTTGTTCATAAACATAGACAGGATAAGAAAACAGATTTAGGAAAGTCATTTTTTAATTTTGTTTTGTTTTGATCAAACAATGTCCAGCAATAAATATAATGTTAAAGGCTTAAACATGGGATTTGTGTCAAAGATGGCAGAGGAGTAGCAGGCTTAGATGACATCAGGTAGCAGAAGATCAGCTAAATAGTTTATCAAACCATTCTGAACACCTACAAATCCAACAGGGGATTGAAGTGAAGAAGAGCAGCAATTCTAGAAACAGAAAATCAACCACTTCCTGAAAGGTAGGATCTTCAGATAAGTGAATCCAAAAGGATGGGGAGATAGACCCCAGAAGGAGAGGCCGGCTCCCAGCAAGCAACAAGCAATGGAGCACAAAATCAGAATTTTTAAAAGTCTGCTCCACTGAGGGATATTGCTCCAAAGTCTAAGGATGGGTAGAGCTCTCATGGGGAAAGTGTGGTCTCAGGTCCCACAGTGTCACTGAAGGATCAGGGGTATCTGAGTATTGCAGAGTTCACAGATATTAGAGCAGGGAAGAAAGATATAAAGATGGAGCCAAGGAGTGAGCTCTCAGCTCAGGGTCACATTAAACTGTGTCCTGTGGCACAGTCAGACCACTGCTCTTTGAGCAGGGACCCCACAAGTGGCAGACCCAGGGAGACCTCCCTGGAAGAGCAGCAATGATCTGCTGGGTTTGGAGACTCCAGGTGGGGCTGTGTACACAAACACTGTACTCTAGTTGGTAGATTCATATCTCAGAAGTATATAGGTTAGGAATTTTGAAACTACTTTAAATGTATACTAAGATTGAACAAATAAGTAAATATAGATAAGGAGGGGCAGGTTTCTCACTATTAGAAAGGCTACAATGAATTCTGTGGTGCTGAATTAGAGTTGAAACTATAGTTTGAACTTATGTTTATTTTAATATATATATGAATAGATACAGAAATAAACATAGATATGTGTATACATAGGCTAGCAGACATATATTTCTTAGCTCTGTCCAATAGAGGGTCTAGAAGATTGACATTCCTAGAAGCAATGAACACACTTAGCGCCCAGGTCTTGTTTTCTAAATCTCATTGTCAGTAGAAGAAACCAGAGCTCCTTGGAGAAATGGCCAGTTCTAGGGATGGGGTAAGGAAAACACAGGGACTGGGGGCTTGACCATTTTGTAGATTACACAAAAAAAAAGCGTGCATCAAAAGATACACAGTCACAGGCTGGGTGAGTTCAGTGAGCAGCCAGAGGCCAGGGAGACAGGAGTGATTGAGCACTTTTCTCTGAGGGTGCACTGAAGAGTGGAGCCCTGAGCTCTCCACTCCTCCAGGCCAGAGATCAGGATGCTGCCATTTTCATTCCCATCCTCCATAATTCTATGGAAAGCATTCAGGGGAAAAAAGCTCCCTAGAGTGAACCAGAGCAGATTACCTAGCCCCTGGAAAGGGAGGTGCAAATCCGCCTCAGGCAAAGACACTTGAGAATCACTACAAAAGGCCCCTCCCCACAGAAAATCAGGGAGAAATCCAGCCAAGACCAAGCTCACTTATCAAGGAGAATAGCAGAATTCCAGAGGAGAAAGCAAAGCATGGAATTCATGGCTTTCTCTCCATGATTCTCTAATCTGGCAAAGTTAATTAATTTTTTTTTTAATTTTAATTTTTTCTTATTCTATTTTTTAACTTTTACTCTTTTTTCTTTTAATATATTTTAACTAGTTCATCTTAACAATACCTTTCATAAAAAAAAAAAACTTTATGAACCTTCATTATTATAGTCATATTTTATCCTTCATTGTATCTAACTTTATTTTTTGTATACACATAGTATTTTTTCTTCTAAAAAATTTTCAGGTACAACTTCCAACAGATCAAAATATACCCTAAATCTACTATAGGGCTTTGTTCTAGTATACAGCCTGAACAAATTCTCTCTACTTTCTTTTTCTTTCTTTTCCAAGCCATCTTATCAAGTCCTTCTTTAGAATTTTTAAAAATTTTTCATCTTTACCTTCATATTCCATCCCTTCATCATGTTTATCATTATTTTTGTATATAGATAGATAGATAGATAGATCTTATCTTATCTATCTATCTATCTATACACATTTTACTTGCTTTAAAATTTTGGGAGGTAGTTTCTTCTAAGAGACCAAAGTACTCCTAAAATTAATTGGGTGGTTCTGTACTATTCACCAGTCTATTATCTATATTTTCTTTTTTCTTTCCTTTTTAGAAATTTTTTTCAAACTTCTCTTTACCCTCTTTCTTCCCCCCCACAATATGGGGTCTTTCCTCATTGCCACTATTGCCACTATTTTAGTATTTTATTCTCTCCTTCATATATTCTTTTTTTTTTTTAAGATTTTAATTATTTCTTTGACAGACAGAGATCACAAGTAGGCAGAGAGGCAGACAGAAAGAAAGGAAGAAGCAGGCTCCCTGCCAAGCAGAGAGCCCAATGTGGGGCTCAATCCCAGGACCCTGGGATCATGACCTAGGCTGCAGGCAGAGGCATTAACCCACTGAGCCACCCAGGGACCCCTCCTTCATATATTCTTATCTTGATAAAATGACAAGGCAGAAAAACTCACCACAAATAACAAACAAACAAAAACAAACAAACAAACAAAAACACAAGACACAGTACTGAAGGCTAGGTACCTAAAGAATATGGACATTGGTAAAATGTCAGATCCAGAGTTCAGAATGACGATTCTCAAGATGCTAGCTGGGCTCAGAAAAGGGATGGAAGATATGAGAGATAGAATGTCTGGAGAAATAAAAGCCCTTTCTGGAGAAATAAAAGAACTAAAATCTAACCAAATCTAAATCATATGGCTATTAATTAGGTGCAATAAAAAATGGAGGCTCTTACTACTAGCATAAGGGAGGCAGAAGAGAGAATTAGTGATATAGAAGGCCAAATGACAGAGAACAAAGAAGCTGAGCAAAAGAGAGACAAACAACTACTGGACCATGAGGGGAGTAATCGAGAGATAAGTGATTACATAAGATGGAACAACATTAGAATAATTGGGATTCCAGAGGAAGAAGAAAGAGAGAGAGGGGCAGTAGGTATATGGGAGCGAATTATTTTGGAGAATTTCCCTAATATGGCAAAGGGAACAAGCATTGAAATTCAGGAGGCACAAAGACCCCTATCTAAATCAATAAGAATAAGTCCACACTCCATCATCTAATAGTAAAACTTACAAGTCTTAGTGACAAAGAGAAAACCCTGAAAGCAGCCTGGGACAAGAAGTCTGTTACATACCATGGTAAAAATATTAGATTGGCAGAAGACTTACCCACAGAGACCTGGCAGGCCAGAAAGAACTGGCATGATATATTCAGAGCACTAAATGAAAAACATGCAGCCAAGAATACTATATCCAGCTAGGCTAACATTGAAAATAGAAGGAGAGATAAAAAGCTTCCAGGGCAAACAAAAACTAAAAGAATTTGCAAACACCAAACCAGTTCTACAGAAAATATTGAAAGGGGTCCTCTAAGCAAAGAGAGACCCTAAAAGTACTAGATCAGAAAGGAACAGAGACAATATGCAGTAATAGTCATCTTACAGGCAATACAATGGCACTAAATTCATATCTCTCAATAGTTATCTGGAATGTAAATGAGCTAATGTCCCAACCAAAAAACACAGGGTATCAGAATGGATTAAAACAACAACAACAACAACAACAACAACAACCAATACACTGTCTACAAGAAACTCATTTTAGACTCAAAGACACCTCCAGATTTAAAATGAGGGAGTGGAAAACAATTTTCCATGCTAATGGACATCAAAAGAAAACTGGGGTGGCAATCCTTATATCAGATAAATTAGGTTTTAATCCAAATACTATAATAAGGGATGAGGAAGGACACTATATCATACGCAAAGGGTTGTCCAACAAGAAGATCTAACAATTTTAAATATAACCCTAACATGGGAGCAGCCAACTATATAAACCAATAATAACAAAATCAAAGAAACACATCGACACTAATACAATAATAGTAGGGGATGCTAACACCTTTCTCACTGAAATGGACAGATCATCCAAGCAAAAGATCAACAAGGAAAT